>LPNX010867444.1:686374-714518 GCA_001517045.1 Pseudotsuga menziesii
AAATACCTGTCTTAACCAAAATTGGTCTAACTTCCTAACCTCTTGTCAGAATGACATGGGACTTGAACCTATGGCTTAGGGGGTGTCATAGCATTTTTATTTGCATTCATAATCCCTATTACAAAATGCCAAGGATCAAGAAAATAAATTATTACATCAAAACCCAGTTAATTAACCATCCAATGTTGAAGTTAATTAATTAGAAAACATAAATAAAATTTTTAAAAACCTAACGAAATTCCGCAAGACTATAGGAGATGTCTAGCATGGTCATGAATAACATCTTGAACCCTTAGCCATCCCATGGACTCGATTACTAGAATGCCCATTCACCACTTTGGATGATTTGAGTGAAAAACCCAACCAATTAAAATCGTTAAAGAACAAGATTAATCGGAAGGGAAAAAAAACACTCGATGAAGGGGACTTCCCTAATAATAAGGTCCATGGTGTGGCATTTATAGCATATGACTCACATTAGTACAAAATTACATTAGTTATTCATGAAAAAAGGAGCCAAAATACCCTGCTGAGTGAAAAATCCCAAGGATTTTCTATGGTACAAACTGCACAGAATGTACATCTTCAATGTACATGAGGTTGCCACCTAGTCAAAATAGGTGGGCAACATCTAGCTCCAACTTGGGGACGTGTGTTCGATCACCGAAGAGCATATGAGAACTCCAGACTCTGCAACCACAAATTCTCACCAATAACCAACATAAGTTCTCACGTAGAAACCAATAAATAATCAATAATGAATATGTGAAATGACTACACAATGATCATACATATATGCATAAATCATTTCAAATAATGAAATAATACAAAACTTTTAAAAGAATGCAAGGAAAAGGGTTAGAGATATACATTACAGAGAGTGTCCCTTAGGACCCTAAGTATTTATCTTTTTGAAGAAAAACTTGATTTGTGGCTCATTTGAATTTCTCCTGTTTCTTGTGACTTTGATAGTGCCTCACATCTATGAAAATTTGTCAAAAGTCCATACTATCAAAAAACTGTTGATGCCATATTTTGTTAACTTCCTTAATTCTAATTCCATCATTTATATTTTCTGGGACGCTAACAAAAGTAAGATGGTCCTTTACACTATGTACACTGTCCACATTATGAAAAAACATTGATTCATTCTGGCATGCCTCGACTGTTTTTTCTTCTAAAACATTCTAAAAATGGTTTGACACTTTACTGACTGTAGGAGAACTTACTAAAGCCTTGGGTGGCTTATCCTTTTGGGCTAGAACCTTTACACTCTCTGCTACAAGAGCTGATACCTTTACATTACTGATCCAACCCCCTAAATCCATACTCAAATTATTACTTGAAAATACACTTTGTTTAGGGGTAAGTTCATGGTCACATGTTTCTTCTACTTTGTCCATATTTCTAGTCATGCAAACCATGTCCTTACTATCTTCTATAGATTCCAACAAATCCTCATTATTGTCAAACACACATTCATGACCAGCCATATTAACCTGTTCCATTCTTTCTCTAGCTGCTAACTTTTCCTTTATAATCTAAAAGAAAATGCGACAAGTCCCTTCCTCATGTGAATCATCACAAGCCCTACAGTTATTGATTACTGGATCATCAAACCAATTGTTTGCTTCCATAGGCTTTGGAGGTATTCCTTGTTCTTGATAAGGGGGTCCTTTAAAGAGACCCTGTTTACATCTATCATTTGGCTTATGATTATTACCTTTATCTTTTTCCATGGCAACTATCTTACTATGCATAGCTGATAATTGATTAATATAGACTTCTTCCATTTGCTTAATCAATCGGACGAGCTCTTTGATAGAGTCACCTTGGGGTTCCTGGTTTTCAACTTTCTTAACTTTATCTGAATGTGGAGGACTACCCTTTGAAAACCCAAGAACATTTGATTTCCCCGAAGCTTGCATATTCTTATCTATTTTAATAGCTTTGTCTTGTGCCTCCCTAACATTTGTAGGCTCTTTATCCCTTAGTTGGTATCTCATTTCCCCTTTAAAAGCTTGAACGTAGAAAATTAAGATGGCCTTTTCAAGAGGCTTAATATCTCGAGGGAGACTCTTAACCAATTCATTAAATCTTCTTTTAAATTCTTCCACTGTTTCATTATCTACCTTATGGCTAGAGCGCAAGGCAGTTAACAAGGAATGGTGATCTCTCTTAACTCCCCATTTATCATTAAAAGCTTCAATGATTCCCTTAAGGTCTTTAAACTTGTCATCATCCTATTCCATAAACCAATCAATGGCTTCTTCCTCCAAGGACAAAACAAAGAGTTTCATCTTCACATCCTCATGGTTGTGTGCCATACACCATCTTCCAATACATAAATTGAAATTTATGATGTGGGCTTTAGCACTTGTAACATTGTCTCCTTGAAAAGAAGGCAACTTATCTATAGCTTTTTTCTAGAACGTCATGAGGGTAACCAACAATTTTAGAGAAATCACATGGTCTATAATAATTATCCATTGTTAAGGTTGGTTTACTTGGATAAACAACAAAGGGATATTAGAAATTGGCTTCTTCTCCAAGACTTGTAAAGATTCTACAGGGAGCAAATTTGTTTAACTTTCTTTAAAAGCCTTTTCAGGATCTAAGAGGGAGCTAAGCAAATCAAAGGGCTCTAGGTAGAATACCTTACTATGTATTTTGAAGTGGAGTCCACTTGGAGCAAGTAAACTTCTAATATGGGTAAAAAAAAAAAAAAAAAAAAAAATTTAAGGTTATTTCAAAAAATTTATTAACACTTACAGAATTAAATCTAAAATTATTTAATTAATGTCAAGACCAAGGACAAAAGACTTGTCGCCTCCAACGACGCCAAAGATGTTGTCGCCTAATACACACTTTATGACACGGGGAAGTCTCCAACCCGCTTTGTGTTTCCTTGAGGGCAAGTTAGAGCTAGGGACCACTGTCATCACAGTCTACCAACTCCTTCGTTTAGGCCAAATCCCAACAGAGCCAAGGGTGGTAGTTGTTGTTATCACATATAAGTAGCCAGGCTACCATATTTTATTTTTCAAATATAGTACATTTTTCAGCGAGATCTCCTACATATGAGATGCTGAGATGAACAGTTTTGATGGATCATTATTTTTTTAGTGGACTATTATACTCTCCCATGTCAGAACTGAGTCTCAGGACACTCAGATTCGAGGACTGATGTATTCATTTAGTCATTTGCAGAGCAGTTAACGATGCCCAGATTGGTGTTAGTGTCTTCTCATTAGACAGATGATGGTTCTGATGGATTATTTGCATGGTTATGACAACATTTATTTTATTGTGTTATGGTTAGCTTTGCTCTTATACTCATTTTTGTGACATATACTAGCATTTAGTGTCATGATTTGGCGGTCATAAATATACGGACTTGGATGTATTTGTATTAGGCATTGGTGTCCCTACTTAGACTTGGAAGTTCTTGATCTATACTCATTGGTTTTACCCTCCCTAGGGAGAATAGAGGTAGTCATTCCTACCATTCTTTGCCTTGCTAGTGTTGGCTTCATCTTTCACTGTCTCCACCCACCCATTACCTTCCAGTTTTGTTTTTAACCCGACTTAATACTTGACTTATGGCATGGAAGACCTTTGCCCGCAAGAACCTTTGTTGGACAAACCTCCCTGTTTATAGTGTGGCTCTGAGTTGGTGACAGAGCTTGCCTTTGGTGAGTTGGATTGTATGCCTAAATCATTCTGGTCAGTTGTCCCGATGTTTGGCACTGTGCAGAACTCCCCATAGTCACTTGAGATGTTGTTTGCTAAAACTGAAAACTCATGTACTACTTGTATCGGAAAATGTTTATATATGCGCCCATGGAAAATGTAATTTCTAAAATGTGTTTCTTAACATATACGAGCAAAGGGCAAGAGAAATGAAATGCTAAAATACTCCGTGAAGGGTATAAGAAAAGGTCCCAAAAGAAATGGTTAAATATATGCTATATCCAAATATGTTGACCTTATAAATTTGAATATGTCCTGGATGAAAGCTATGCTTTTAAGCACTGGTGAAGTCCCCAAAAGGTCATATAAGCCAAAAAGGCCATGGAAATAAAATTGATGGTCCTAATGAACCTGGATCAAACTTGATGTAGACATGATGCCTAAGTTGAATAAGCACTCTCTGAACAACTCAACCATTTGTGAGGCACTGCCATTCCCTATGTTGTTGTTTTTTTGGCATGTGGTTATAGTGAGTATTCCCTTTCCATATCCAAAGTGTCATGATGTTAAGTTGGTAGTCATCCTTTACCCTAGCCTTGTCAATTTCAACCTTCACCCTTCACTAGCAAATTGATTACAACTATGAAGTGAGTATAGTCCTGAAAGTTTGGTCTGAGTAATAACAAATAAAACCCTATATATGTATTTGGTTGATGTACCGCCAGTGAGGTGACTGCTACTTGTTATGAATGTTACTTAAATGATTTGTAGAGCATGTCTTAGCCTTGTAACACTTGCAACAGATGGATGATAGCTTGAGTTATATTATTGGTATCTGGTCATTTACAGGTGATTATATTGTCTATTGGATATTGTTGATGCAAATAAAACCCTATATATGTATTTGGTTGATGTACTGCCAGTGAAGTGACTGCTACTTGTTATGAATGTTACTTAAATGATTTGTAGAGCATGTCTTAGCCTTGTAACACTTGCAACAGATGGATGATAGCCTAAGTTATATTATTGGTATCTGGTCATTTACAGGTGATTATATTGGATATTGTTGATGATCAAGCAGAGACCTGGAAAGGGTATGAGTATGCACCCTAGATGGATTTGGACTCTTTGAGTCTAGTGAGATAGCTTATTTTCAGTTCCGGGCATTTGCAGAGATGATCAGGCTCATTTTACCTTTCTAATGCATTTTTGCTTCACAGGATGATGTGTCTAAGCAGGGAGCTGTTTTATTGGGATATCCTAGGGCACCCTATGGGGAATAGGGGATGCAGCCACTTGATTGTACCATAGTATCCCCATCACAGAGAGCCTAGTGGGCTCAGTTGGACAACGCAGGCACCCTAGGAGGTTGTTTTGGCAGGTTCACATTTCCCGAGGCAGATTAATAAATGATTAAATGGCTATTGAAGAAATCGATTTGGGCTACTGAGGCAAGGAAATTACATGGGATGAGTTATGATGATGAGTGTGATGTCCTCCACACCTTCTCTAGTAGTTGCAGCACCTGATTGGGCCCACACCTATTTTTTGAGCATTTTTATATTATTGTCTGGAGCTTTTGGGAGGCTCTCGATATCCTCAAGGAGGCACAAAGTCAAAATTAAAATATTATTTTATTTTATTTTGCCATGGGGAACCCAGAGAGAGTTAGTTAACACTCTGTGGACCCACCATGTGCTTCATTTATTTCTTGTTGAGCGGGGTACCCTCTTTATGGGTGATCTAGTCCACTTTGGTACTTTATATTGATCCATGTATTGTATGTTGAACTCATCTCAACCATTGATTAGAACATTTATATCTTTTAATCTTAGCCACTCATTTTGAAAGTGGTTAGGATTTCCATTCTTTCATTTCTATTTAAAGGAGAGAGTTTCTCATTTGTAAGGGGTCTTTGGCTCTTGGATTTGGATAATAGAAAACTTTTCTTGTGGATATTTTCTTGGATCTCCTTTGCATCTGATGTTCTTAGATGGTGATTGGAAAGTCTTTTGCTTCCTAGCATTCGGGAAATTGTTATGAGATCTATATTTTTTGGGGATTATTGTCTTGTCTACAGGAGGACGACTTCAGTTTGGGCGTTTTTGCAGGGGGAGCTCAACTCGCTTGGATTGTCTTTGTTTTTTATCAGGGAGTTTTCATTAGTGTGGTGGTGACCTATGATTTATTCTTGCTATTTTTCTGCAGCATATAGCTTATTTCTCATGTCACAGCAAATTTGATATGGTTGACGTTTGTTGTGCAGGAGAGAGGGCGCATTGACTTCCTCGGGCAAACACTGGACATAGAACTCGCTTCAAGCTTCTCAAATTGATTGGGATGGCAGGGATCATCATCATCAAGGCATCTACAAGGTTTTCCAGGTAAGATCTACAGGTTGGTTCTTTTCTTCCATGATCTCAATCCATTGTACCTGCTTTTCTTCAATTTACTGAAAATTCCAAAATATTTAAAAAATCCAAAAATTCTTAATCGGGGAACCATTCTATCTTTGGACAAACCACTGCTGGGTTTTGTAGATCGGGAATCCTTCTCACCAATTCATCCTCAACGTTGTCCAAAAAGTGGCTGGTTTGCCCTAGATCTAAAAAACTGGCTATTTAAACCCCAACGCCCCCCACTGAAATTTTGACTTTTCTAGATCTGTCTTTTTCTGGAAAATAATCACTTGGGTTCGTAGATCGGGTCCTCCTCATTCCAAAACACCTCCAATGTTGAGCTAGTTGCTGCCAAGTGGCCCTAGATCTGAGAAACTAACTCTCAGCCCCTAGCACTCCTAGTTATTTTCTGACTTTTCCAGATCTGAATTTTTCTGCATTTTTTCAACTTAGGTTTGTAGATCAGGTCATCAACATCCCATTCCCCCTCCAACGTTGAGTTGATGCCTCCCAAATTGTCCTAGATCTGAGGATCTGTCCCTCCAAACCTTAACTCTAGCCCTCCTTTTGCTGGTTTCCCCTGTAAACTGAATTTTCTGGGCCAAACACTTTTCTGGGTCCATAGATCAGGGCATATCCCAAGTGGTTTCACTAACGCTGTGCAGATACTGACTCCATTTCCCAAGTCCCAACAGGAACTGATCTCCAAGCCTAGCGCTAGCCCTCTTTTGACCTCTTTTCCTTGAAAGTTGACTTTTTTTTTTATGACTCAGGTACTTTGACATTGTAACATTTTTCATTGAGTCTATCCCTTGGGTACAAGATAGTCCCAGCTCTGTCCTTACTCACCCTGCATTGGTCATGTTTTCCAAGGCAACGGTTATCTTCATCAGTTGCTAGTACCTCAACCCCAGATCTTGTATCAACCCCGTAAGTTACCTCGGTTCCACTTTGGATCGAACTTAACACTTCCAAAACCCTAATCCAAAGCCTTGGCACACCTAATAACATCTCCCATAGATCTAGGGTCTTCAATTACCTTACACCTTATGTACCTCAAGCCTATTTGATCTGATCTAGTGTCTAGGTCTGATCTCTCTCTCTCACACACACACATCCCTTTGTTCCCCCCTACCACTAACATCCCCCCTCCTCCATTCTCTCTCACTCCACAACTCATCCAACTACACCTAACCCACACCCCCCCGTATATTCCCTCTCCTGTCGGGAGTAGATCTAGGTCTCCCCCTTTGTTGTCTTGGACTTAGATAACATAAAGCGAAGACTGCCTTGATTGGCGTGACAACCATTCATTTGGGAGTCTAGGCAGTCTTGGTTCCACCTCCTTAGTTGCCTGTCTCTCTACCATCCATCCTGGATCCACCTCACATAGGCAACTACAAGGTTGGTGATAACAGTCCCTTCAGGAAATTATTCCTAAGTTTATTAACTATTAGTTAAAATGATCATTTATTAAGGTTTGCAAGGCTAAGACTTTACACTATCTAAGGAATGACAAGCAGCATGCAAATGCAAAGATTTCATTTTAGTGACAAGCAGACCTTGAGATAAATGAAGACTAGTGCCTATTAACAAATTGAGTCTAAAGATGAATTACGACTTTACAGATTTACAAATGAAATTGAAATCTACGTTAATTAAACCCACAGTTTAGGTGTTATGATGTTATCTAAATCAAACAAGATTACAATATGGACAAATAAACACTATGAACAACATAAACAGTAATGAATGAGTAGTTAAGCAGTATAAACAATATCTACAGTTGTATAAAATGTTATGAACAGATTGAATAAATGGAACAATTATTAAACTATTACCAAAAAATGCCGAAAGGAAATGAATCAATTGTGTTACACAAGATCTGCAAATTACTAAACAATGTGATTACTTAACCAAATGAATTAAAGATGCCACCACATGAGATTGCAAAACTGAAAGGAAATACTTGTAACTGAAAAGTGAAAAGCTTGAAGTGAAAAAAAAATGTGAAAGTGCTTGCAGTAAAAGCCTTGAACAACAAGGCAAAGATGAATAGCTGTGACCTGTGTTTGTTGAACGTTTTGCAATGTCTCTTGTAAATTTTAATAAATTTTAAGGGGATCTTAATTTTCAGTTAAGTCTTCGAACCAGTGGTGTGACTACCTCAATCTAGTATCTCTCAAGTTAAAGAGGGAGTGCTGGTGTGCTCAAAACAGTGGAAACAAGTCTACCTGTAGCTCCCAAGTCAAACCCCAATGCCTCGGTGCTCAACAAGGAGGACGTAGAACGCCTAGATACCCCCATGGTCTTCTACTCCAACTAGCCTTCGAGGTCACTATTTTTAATCAATCGGTAAAATAGCAAGATGGATGCCTATTAAACTAGATCCCCCAAACCCCTCTTCTTTTTATACCCTTGATTCAAGTTCCCTAAAGGGAGATAATGGAGGGCAGAGACTACATAGACAGATGTTAGGTTGTATATTACTCTTTGCAAAATTAAATGATAGGAAGTAAAATACTTTGTGGAGAGCTTCCAAGCTAAACAAATGCAACAATAATTGATAAATCGACTAGGTTACCTCACTAATCCAAGCAAGAAATAAGAGAGATCCACACCAACAATTTGCCTCCAAATCTTTCTTCTATTAAACCCAACTAGGGCAAAATTCAATACAACAATAGCAAGAGGCTTGAGCCAAATGCTTGAGAGAATATGAGAGGAGAAGAGAAAGATTTCAGCAGTATAACCTTAGCATGAGAACCCATCATCTAAAGAGGGAGGGGAGACCTTTTATAGTTGAAGATGTCCCAAACCCACTCCTAAATTAAGGGTCCAAAACATAGATTTAAACTCTAGCTCTCCTCCACCAAAAATCCCTGCTCCATGGCAACGTTTTTTTTGGAAACGTGACTTAATTGACTGCAGCCGTATCAGAAACACGTTTTTGTATGGATGAAACGTGTTTCCATCTCGAAAAAATGTTTTGATTGTACACGTTTCCGGGCCATACGGTACGTGTTTCCGAGTTTTGAAATGGGGAAATGCTGGAAACAGGGTTGGGACCCACGTTTCCTGTAACATAGTTTAAAGTAGTAGTGTCCTAAAAATACTTGCATGTTGTCCAAAAAAAGCTCATCGACATGTCACAATGATCATTAATATGAAAACATCCTTGACATGCGATTCTTGGATCTTTGGCTTCGAACAAAAATAAAATCTGCTAAAAATAGCAATTTCCCGGAATTTGATGGAACTGGTTGTAAAACAACCTTTGGTCACTGTGAAACTATGGATGTACTTGAAATAGAACTGGCATGATAGGATCTCGTTGAATCTTAACCCTCTAGTTGCTCAACCAAACTTAGGGGTTAACGGGTTAAAGCCATGTCATAGCTTTACATACGTTCATAATTTGAGGATAAAAATTTGGGTATTACATTCTCCTCCCCCTCAAATTTGCATAGTCCTCGGTGCAATATCAACCATATGTATAATTAGCGAAACTTTAATATCAAAATTTCAAAAGAGATGCAGGTATGCCTCTTGCATAGCATTCTCCAGCTCCCATGTTGTTTCATGAGGGATGTAATTGGTCTGTTGGACCTTTACCTTCCGTATGGTTATATTTGAAAGTAACATAATCTTCTTGTCCATGATGCAAAACAGTTGTATTGGGGAGTCTCCTTTTGGTTCCACTTGGATCAAAGTCCAATTAATGACATGGTTAGGGTTATGCACATACTTCTTTAACAAAGATACATGGAATACATTATGAGCCTTAACACTAGAAAGTAATGCAAGCATATATGCAACAAGTCCTATCCTATCCATGATTCTAAAAGGTTCATAGTATTTGGCTGCTAGCTTAGTATAGCTCCCCAACATTACACAACTTTTCTTTGGTTTAACCTGTTGAAGACTTCATCCTTGGTCTTCATGAAGTAGACCCATGTCTTCCGAGAGAAATCATCAATGAATGTCACATAGTACAAGAAGCCACTCAAAGATGATACTGTCATCGATTTGCATATATCTTAATGCACTAGATCTGATCCCTTTGGATCTACTATCACTGCACGAAAAAGATCCCTTGATATTCTTGCCAAGTGTACAACCCCTGCAAACACCCTCGTGCTCTACCAAGAGCTTTGGAAGACCTGTAACCATTCTCCTTAATGTTGGCAAAGCCCTGTAATGCAGGTGAGCAAATCTCTGATTCCATACCTCACATATGTTGATATTGTCATGTACTGATGCCTGGGCTGGACGTCCTTACAATCTGTACAGTCCTCCCTCTCAAACACCAATCACTCATGTGGAGTCTATGTCCGAGCCCTTAGGCCATGTTACCAGATGAACTAGCAGGGCTAGTGTCTGATGAGAAAATGCATGGACAATGTGACCACTATCGCCTTAGTCACACATCTAACTACTTTGGAAGTCGAAACCTCCTAGGGGAGAGCCCTATTGTAACTCTGCAAGGACACTAAGAGCACCAAATAATGTTTTCTTTGAAGGTGGTTAGTGACCAGTGCCTTATTGGAGTCAAGAAATGAAAAAGGTATACTATATGTGTGAAATAGTGTAAGTGTAGTCAGTATATCCACATCAGTCATACACCCGTTAATAAAAAGTATAATATGTCATTTGTTGTAACTTGTAAGTAGTTACAAGTATTCATTCACAATGCAATCTAACCCATACTTGTAACAATATGTGTTCATCATCTCAATGTACAGCAGTATGGTGTAAACCCAATAACATATCAGTCATAAAGGCAGCAGTAATTACACCATATGTTTATGCACCGATTACAGAGTTTATATGAGCATCAATGTACATAAGACAGAAAGTATCAGGTCTGAAGCAGTAGTGATTCATCTTAGTGTTTATTCAATCATGAATAATAATCATCCAAAATCCACCTTTGTATGCGCAGAAATAAGTATAACCAGCAGTAGACAAGGTCAGAAACAAAGTGTTGGCAGCAATATAATAATACTTCAGAGTTAAACAATGATCACATTTTTCGCAAAGTGTGCATATGGTGTGGTGTGCATACACAAAGTGAACATATAAGGTCTGATAACAACGTGAAAATGAAGGTGTCAACAGTCCCCTTTCAATTGCAATTCAAACTAGCAGTTACGAACCTCTAAACCTGCAGTTACTAATGGGAGAATCAAATGGGGACAAGTTGTAATGTAATGAAACTGTGAATGAGATCAAGCCCATTTGTTGTTAAAAAATAGAGAAAAAATGAAACTGATCTTTATGCACCTTCTCCAACCACCCATACGAAAGATTTATAAATTGAAAAATATTATCATCAACGATGACTGAGAAGGAAAGTGAAGCGCTTTTTCTCCAATTATGTGACCATGTTTAGATTCTTGACTGAATATTTCGAAGATAAAAGTTTGCTTAGAACACAAGCCCATAAAAGAAGACTCAAAAAGTTGGGACAGGAGGGTGGATTGAAAACTTTCTCCCAGAAGACTCGGAATAATTAATCTCGGAATTTGATGAGAGAGAAAAGTTTTCACTTGAATTCGAGGAATGATTGCAAGATTTGAAACAAGGTCAGTATCCATAAATTGAACCAACACATCCTGATTAAGGATTGGATATGGAATTTTATCAAATACCATTAGGACAAGGATGTTCACATACAACCATATCATAATTATCATGCGATTTATCTTCAAAAGAAGTCATATTATTCTCAACATTTTCTTCCTCTGTAAGGATATGATCAAGATCTGAATTAAAATCTGTATGGCTTGAATATTGACCTAAATTATTATCAACCAGGCAATGATTATGGAGTTGTGCTCTAGAAGGATCTTCAATGGATTTACAGCGAATCAACTATGGATGGATGATCATTTTTGTTCTCCCTCTTTATCTGTGCCTTCATGAGGAAATGATGACAAGATTATAAGAGGTTTCCCTTCTATATCAATATCAAAGTTACAGTCCTGAAGGGTCGACATTTTCTCATCATTATTCTCTTGCATCTAAAAGTTATTTGAAGGCGAATTCACTGTTGGATCGAGAGAAGAGGAATCAATTTGATAAAAAAAATTGTGAGTTATCTCAGTATGGTTATCCTGATCATCTTTATCAGATTGATCCTCAACAACACGATCATTATTTGGATCTATGGGTTTATCAATGCTTTTACCCCATTCTTTTCTTAATAAATTAGTGAACATGTCATATCTGGTGATAGATCCTAGTGCTAACGTATATAACCAGAAATCGGCATCACCTCCTAAGGATTCACATACGGCTCGGCCTTCATGCTCTGCACCATATGCTTCCATATAACACCAAAAAGCATCCAAGTGGCTTTCAATTGATTCGACGGAATTTCCAAAGAAACGAGGCAACTCCTCCCGGTATCTTTTTGGCATAGGATGAGGTGCTCATAAATTTCAGAGAAGTCCAAACGAGATAGAAGCTTTGTTGGATTTTCCTTGATTTCATTGAAAAATTGGACAAATAAATTCGAGTTCATTTCAATTTACGGGACGGGTTCGCTTCTCAGTGGAGTCGCGTTGTGGAGTCGTCAGGTGAACGAATTGTCGTGTTCACCAACGGATAATGTCATAGGAGAGGTGAGTGAAACACATGCAGTGATTATAAAAATTAAGCAAATAAAATGTAATCACTGAAATTAAACTGGATGTGATTTGAATGATAAGAATATAAATGCATTCACAGACACCGAAGGGAAATATGATTAACCAAGGTAAGCCTTCACCTCCATGGCAACGACGCCAAAATGTTGGCAAAGAGAACGGGAGTAGAGCTTAAGGATAATTTTCGAACCAAGGTAGGCCTCTACCTTCGCCAGCAACGGCGCCAAAATGTTATCACCAGACTTGTAGTTTCACCTACAAGATGGATCCAAGATGGATGGTAGAGGGATGAGCAATCAAAGAAGTGAAACCAAGACAGCGTTGACTCCCAAATGGATGGTTGTCATGCCAATCAAGGCAATCTTCACTTGATGTTATCTTAGCCCTAGACAACAATGGGGGAGACCCAAATCTACTCCCTACAGGAGAGACCAAACCAAGACACCAGATCAAATCAATGGAAGATGAAGTACGTAAGGTGCAAGGTGAAATAAACCCTAGATCTGTGGATGAAGTCACAAGGTGAGTTATGGGATGGATCAAGAGGTTTATGAGGATTGAAAATGATCCAAGGTTTAAATACAAGTGACTTATGACTTTTACTACTAGATCCATAATCAAGGTACCAACAAATGATGAAAATATCCATTGCCTTGGGAACCGTGTCCAATGCAAGGAGGTTAAGAACCAGATCGGGGCTATCTAGTACCAGTGGATAGACTTGACGAAAGGTATGATAGTGTCAAAGTACCCAAGCCTCGAGGATAGGATCAAAACGAAGGAAAAATTGGCCAAATGAGGGTTGCGCTAGGGTCAAGAGATCAGTTCCTTGGGAATTGGGCCCAATGGAGTCACCTAAGCCTAACGCCTAGGAGGACCCACTTAGGGTTTGACCCGATCTACAATACCCAGAAATGGTTTGCCAAAAGATAAAGCGGTTTGATCCATATAATTTTTTGATTATTTTAAGTTAGGGTTTTGAATGTAAAATAAAGGTGCCAATGGATTGGAACCAAGAAAAGAAGAACTAACCTGTGGATCTTACCTGGATAACCTTGTAGATGCCTTGATGATGATGATCTATGTCGTCCCAATCAATTTGAGAAGATTTGGATGAAGACTCTATGTAAATCATTTCGCCCAAGGAAGTCAATGCGCCCTCCCTCCTGCACAACAAACGTCAACCATATCAGATTTGATGCATCAAGAGAAATTGACAAATGCTACAGAAAAATAACAAGATGAAACCATATATCACAATGATACTAATGATAACCCCTGAATACAAGCGACGGAAAACAAGCGAGTTGAGGAAGCCCTGCAAAGACGCCCAAGTGAAGTCGCCCTCTTGTAGACAAAACAAAGTTTCCACGGAAAATATAGATCTCACCACAAATACCCAAGTTCTAGGAAGCAATAGACTTTCCAATCACCATCGAAGAACACCAGATGCAAAGGAGACCCAATAATTTCCACAAAAAGGTTTTTCTATTATCAAGATTCCAAGAGCCAAAGACCCCTTTTACAATGAGTAGCTCTCTCCTTCAAATAGAAATGAGAGATACCAAAATCCTAACCACCTTTTAAATGGATAGCTAAGATTAAAAGATCAAAATGTTCTAATCAACGGTTGAGATGAGCTCAACATAAAGTACATGGATCAATACAATAATATAACATATCAATGGACCAAATCGCCCTAGGAGAGGGGATCCCACTCAATATGATAAAATAAAAATGGATAAAGATCATGGTGGGTCCAGGAGGTATTAACTAACACCCCTAATGTGTCCCCATGGCACAATATAAATAAAATATAATCTTAAGTGCAAAATAGTGCCCCTAGGAAAATCATGAGCATCTAAAAGCTTCAGAAAATCATAAAATATGTCGAAGAGATGGGTATGGGTCCGTCTGAATGCTGAAACTGTTGGAGAAGGGGTGGAAGACATCACACTCATCATCAAAACTCATCCCATGCCATTTCCTTGCATAAGTGGCCCAAATCGAATTCCTCAGTAGCCATTTTCACCATTTTTAATCTGCCTCAAGAACTGTGACACTGCCCAAACTTCCATCTAGAGTGCCTACATTGTCAAACTGAGCCCACTAGACTCTCTGGGAGGGGGGGTAAATGGTAAAAACAAGTGGCTAGACCACCCCCTCATACAACGCCCTAAGTGAACCAATCAAATCACCCTTTCGCTCTGACAGGCCATTCAACATGGCAAAACTGCACCAGAATGATATACTGAGACAAATCATCACTGTAACTACTCGGAACTGAAAACAAACTGTCTCATTGGATTCAGGGAGCCCAAATCCATCTAAGGTGCATATTCATACACCCTACAGATCTCTGCATGATCAAGTACAATATCTAATATGCCCAGACAGATAAAATAATAATCTATAAATGATCAAATAATCAATAAAAGGACCCAGGCTAACATCTATCTGCTGCAAGTGTTTGGAAAGACATGCTCTACAAATCACTCAAATAACAATTATAACAAGTAGTAATCATTTCACTTGCGATCTACCAACCAAATATATAGAGTTTCGTTAATTAATTATAACTCAAACTAGACTTTCAAGACCATACTCACTTCATGGTTGTAATCAATTTGCTAGTGAAGGGTGAAGGCTAAAAATCAAAAGGCTAGGCTAAAGGGTGACTACCAACTTGACACTGTGACACTTTGGATATGGAAAGGGGAGACTCACTCTAGCATATGCCAGACAAGCAATAACATAGAGGATGGCAGTGTCTCACAAATAGGTAAGTTACGTTCAAAGGTGCTTATTCACCTTGACAAATGCTCACAATCCAAATCAAATACAAGTGAGGCCAACAATCTTTAGATATAACTTTTCTTAAGAACCATTGCTTTTTGGGCCTTCGAGTTTCCATAGCCTTGATCCAAGCATTTGTTACATGGATTTTTATTTATTAAGGCTTCATGCTCCATGAGCATTTAAAAACACTTGTTACATGGGTTTTACATTTCATATTTCACATTTAAACTTCAAAGCCAATTTCATTAGGCTTTCCTTGCATTCATGTACGTTCAAAAACACTTCTTTTCATGAATGGGCTTTTCACAAGATATTCATTTCATTTCTATATACATTGTATGGATGGCAACGCTATTTGTTTCAGGTTTAGCCAACACAACCTAGGCAACTCAGAGCCGAGACACAAATAAACAAGGAAGCTTATCCAACAAAGAGGCTCTAGTGGGGAAAGGTCTTCCATGCCACAAGTCAAGTAATAGGTCGGGATATAAAAATAACTGGAAGGTAATGGATGGGTGGAGATAGTGAACGATGAAACCAACACTAGCAAGCCAAAGTATGGTGGGAATGATCACCTCTATTCTCTCTAAGGAGGGTAAAACCAATGAGCATGGGTCAAGAACTTCCAGGGCTAAGTAGGAACATACATGCATAATATCAATACAACCAGGTCCACATATTTATAAAAGCAATAATGAGTATAAAAGCAATAATAACCATAATACAAGATAATATCTGTTGAGTCATATACATGTAAATAACCAATCTGAACCAACATATGTCCACTGAGAAACTGTTGCTGCAACTCTGCCAACACTAACTACTCTGTAAATGGCTAAATGGTTACATCAATCCTTAAATCTGAGTGTCCTGAGACTCAGTCATGGCATGGAAAAGTACTATAGTCCATCATCAAATAGTGATCCATCATAGATGCTCATCTCAGCATCGCATATGTAAGGGAACTGGCTGAAAAAGTGTACTGGAATCTAAAAAATAGAATATGGTAACCTAGCTACTATATATGTGATAACATCGCAATTGATGGATTTGATGCTTCTTATTTCATTCGTGTAGTTATTTCAGTGTTTTGGGAAATGGAAGATGATGTTATGAGCATATTTAGTATTTAAACTTTACAAAGCATTTCAACATTTTAATTACAAATAATCAATGTGATCATGGCTTAGCAAGTGAATCGATGGGTAAGTGAATGGCAAGGATATGAGGGTTTTATTCTAATGGCTCTAGAGGGTCTCTTGACGTCATTCTTCATGAGTTTATCATCTTTGGGCATCAGAACTTGAGTATTGCCTTCCCTAGGCAATTCATACTTCTTTATGAAGGGTGCACTTGTGGATGACATGTTTCATTATTGTACCTTGTACCATGTTGAGATGATGTATTATGTCCCTCGGTGGCTAAGTTGTGGCCCCTAGGTGACTTTGATGATGTATTCCCATGTTATATTATTATATCCTATGTATTTGGGTGTTATGAGGTGACTTGCCCCCCTCATGTCTAGTGATTCATGTAATAAGTGTGAGATTATATCTCCACCCTTGATTATCATTTCGTTATGTTTTAATCTCAACCATCGATTTAAAAGTTGGTTAGGGATTTGGTCTTTCTAGAATCTATTTAAGAAATGAGACCCCTCATTGTAAAGGGACTTTGGCTCTTGAGAGAAATTAATAGAAAATCTTGTGGGCTCTTCTCTTTGGGTTTCTTATGGTGACAAGTTTCTCTTTCTTGCCAAGCTTTTGTGATCACTAGATCCAGCATTATTTCCAAGCATTTGTCTTGATAGGGCGATTTTGGACAATGCGAATTGGAAAGGGGACTCTCTCTCTCTCTCTCACTTGGGTGACTTTGCTTCAGGGGGTTTATAAACACCTTGGATATCTATTGCATTTTTCCATTTATCTATTATTATCGTTCTCTTCCTAGTCAATTCAATAGCCCTGTTGAATTCAATTGGATAATTATAATTGCATTTGCTCACAATTGTCTTCTTGTTCTTAGCAAGGCGCTCCTAGGGACTCAATCGATTGTTTAAGAAGTGGATGCTTGGTCTATATGGTTGCTCTTGAGTGGAGAGAGAGGATCTACATCAACCATCTCGGTCCAAGTAAGTTTCATAGCATTTTTCGAGTTGTTTTATTCCATTGTCTGCATTAATAAAAAAATCAATCAAAACCCTCATTTGGTACTTCAAACATCAAAATTCTGCAATGGGTATTTTTTTCTATGTGCCAGGAACCTCTAAATCCCTTAGCCCACTTCATTAGGCATTGGTCTAAACAGTCAGTTCGCCCTTGTAGAAGAAAGTCAATTCTCTTGGTTTTGTGACTGGATTTTTGCTTGAGTGTTTTTCAAATCATCTTATCTATCAAATCAAGCATTTAAAACAAGAGTTAGGAAGCATCTCTTACCAAATTGTTTCCTCAGGCATTATTCATCTGTATGTGCTTCAAATCCCCACTAGGGTAGCGACTTGGTTACTTTCATCTAGCACTTTTAACTCGGATCACTGTAATTCATTAAGCTATCGAGAAATAATTATTTGGATTGTATTTCACATCTTTAATCATTATCCAATCCCGTGATCCCCTCACTCTAGGTATATTATTGATCTAGGGTTTCACTGTCAAGATATCTCTCTCTATCTTCTATTGCCTTACTTATTTGGGTATCGTGTCTTTCGATCTTTCACACAAGGAGTGGCCAAGGTCTCCCCCTTAGCCATTTGATTCATTTATCTTAAAGTGAAGCGAATCCTGATCAGCGTGACAACTGATCCATATCTAGGTATCAAGATCCTCAAGGGTCACCTCTTTAGTTGCCCTTCTCCTCTACCATCCTAGATAGGAGAACTTTGTTGGTGCAGCTTCAAGTTGTGTGATAACAGAACCATGTCAACTACCAAGCACCTAGTCAATTGGTCGGTCAACTCTCCATCTCGGTCAACTTCCTCAAAAGTTAGCTACACATGAACAAGAAGGTGAGTTTACCACAGAATTTTAGGATACAACAATCCCTCTTGACGGTTAACGTTGATGCATTTTGCTGGCTAACCTCTACATTTTGCTGTGATGTTGAGTTTCGCTTTTTAGCCTTTTTAGCCTATGTAGATTGGGACCTAAGTTACCAGGAAACTTGGGTACGGGTACGGGTACAGGTACGCCACTTTTGAAAAAGGGTACTTGGGTACGTCAAGGGTACTGGTTATGTGTATATATATATATATGTCTTAGTCACATCATACATGCATATAAATTTCTTCATAAATTATGAATCATGATTCATAATTATAAATTCGATGATTATTTGAACAGTGAAGAATCAGTTTGAAAATTTGAAACATAAAATTTGATAAATCATTGTACCAGGAAGCTGTAACAGAGAATCAAACTCAGACATGAAAGTACCCTTGAAATCTTATTCTAAACACCTATCTGTACTGCGCTGTTACAGGCAATAAAAATTAGAACTTAATTGCGAAATATATTCCTTGATGTGAGTGTATTTCTCAATATTAAATACATATGTATATTTTTTATGTGCATATTTGGTAGTCAAATTATGTTCCATGAGTGCTGAACACAAAACCATAAATACATTCATTGTAAATCAATGTAAAATCAATCTACTAGATTTGGACAATATTCAGTGGAATTTGAACAGTGTTGCAAAGTGTTTGACATATATCTTGAACCAGACTCCATACGTAGTTAGCAAAAAATTAGTTCAGATTTGGTGGAGGGTCATTACATTTTCCCCAGTGAATTGCATTTTATTGAGTCGGTCGTACCCCTGGAGTACCCAAACATGGGGTACGAAGTACCCAAACACGGGGTACGGCGTACCATTTTGCCTCTAAGTACCCCTTTTTTTTATAACGAAGGCTCGGGTACGTGGACCCAGTATCGGGTAGGCAGGGTACGGCAGGAGACGTACCCTACGAGTACCCAAGTACCCGGTACATGTACCCAATACGGGTACGGGTACCCTGGTAACTTAGATTTGGACAATATTCAGTGGAATTTGAACAGTGTTGCAAAGTGTATGACATAAGTCTTGAACCAAACTCCATATAGTTAGCAAAAAATGAGTTCAGATTTGGTGGGGGGTCATTACATTTTCCCCAATGAATTGCATTTTATTGAGTCGGTCGTACCCCTGGAGTACCCAAACATGGGGTTCAAAGTACCCAAACACGGGGTACGGCGTACCATTTTGCCTATAAGTGCCCCTATTTTTATAACGGAGTCTCGGGTACGTGGACCCAATATGGGGTACGGCAGGAGACGTACCCTATGAGTACCCAAGTACCTGGTACGGGTACGGGTACCCTACCCCCAGGTACAGGTACCTTGGTAACTTAGATTGGGACTATCCTTGTACTCCAATTTTCCAAATATTATAATCACTTTCAATTATGATGTACTTATTTATTCTTATTTGTTTTTGAAACATTAAAAGAAAAACTATTGTATGAGTTCCTTCTTATTAGCCTTTTTAGCTTATGTAGATTGGGACTATCCTAGTACTCCAATTTTCCACATATTATAATCAGTTTGAATTATGATGTACTTATTTATTCTTATTTGTTTTTGAAACATTAAAAGAAAAACTATTGTATCATGTTTAGAAATGGCGCTCTTTTATTTACAAAACCTTATACAAATTAAGATTACAAATGGCTTATACCTTAATTCTGTTACATAAGATTACGTCCTTAGAGATCATGAGCATTTTCAGCTCAATTTTGCATTGGCCATGCATGTAATATTCTGTGTCATGGCTTAAGCATAATTTTGTTACATGTATTTAATTGTTTATAACATTAGTCATTGTAACAAAGAAGAGCATTAGAGTTGTTTGGTAGGATAACTTTTGTTTTCTTGTTGAATGATGTCATGTTAAAAGAATAGTTAGTTCAAATCCTTGAGTAGGTTTATATTGTTGTTGAATCTTCCTTTCTCTTCAGTTTTTCTATATTAATGTTGAAATCAATTTATAAGTAGTAGGTTCGTTAAAGCTTGTTCCGTCTTCAATTAGTACGGTGTGAGGGTTAGGGGTTATGGTCCAAAATGGGATT
Source organism: Pseudotsuga menziesii (assembly GCA_001517045.1). Taxonomy (NCBI): domain Eukaryota; kingdom Viridiplantae; phylum Streptophyta; class Pinopsida; order Pinales; family Pinaceae; genus Pseudotsuga; species Pseudotsuga menziesii. The sequence goes on from LPNX010867444.1 coordinate 707,023, forward strand.
GTTTTTTAAATCTTGTAATTGTTGGTGCCTCAAGAGAATTCCTGTATGATTTAGGTTGCTTTGTAACTACAAAATTCTTGGTCTTTGAACAGGTCATGAAAGTGTTAGACGCACCCACTCCAGAACTTCTGAAAGAAGCTGAAAAGCACTTAGAAGTGAGTATTGTGCATTCTGTATGATTTGATAATTTAATTCCATTTGTTCTCTTTACTGTCTTGTCTTACATCCTGAAGCAAATTTTGATAGTAAGAACTAGCATGCCTTTATGTGCTAACAAATTGCATGGTCATCATTTTCTTACAGAAACAAAGGCATTATCTCACTCTAGGTCTAGAGGCCATTGCTTATAAGGCAGCATCACTTGGAGGTATGTCCTGAGAACTTTGTCTACCACAATCTCTTTTCATGTTCAGTTACTACAATAAACAATAATGAGAATGCATACAAAATGGAATCTCTGCAGCTGAAGGGACTGCTCAGAAACTTTCTGTTCCACACGATCATGGTGGCCGAAGTGATGATATCCGCCATGGTGGTCAAGATGATGATGGTAGTGATGATGGAAACAGAAGTGGTGATGATGAAACCGAAAGTGATGATGTCCGCCATGGTGGTCAAGATGATGATGGTAGTGATGATGGAAACAGAAGTGGTGACGATGAAACCGAAAGTGATGATGGCGGAAACACAAATTCTGATGATGATAAACGTGGTACCATTGCCAGTGATAGAAGCAGAAGCACTGGTGCTACTGGTGGTAGCGGAAGCAGCAGTAGTGACTATGATTCTGATGATTAAGAACACGGTTTCGTGCAAAGTATTCAGTTGATGATTCGAATTTTTACCTGGAATATGTATGGTAATATGGGTACTGGCTTAAATTTCCTCATTTGATATGTATGGGAATGGGATGCTGGCATTTTGATACCAATTTATTGAACTCTCATGTTTCATTCATTATCTAAGCTTTTGTACCTTGCACGTTTTGCTGAAGTCATTTTACTTAATATGTTCGTTCGCCTGTATCTAAAAAAATATTAGGCCATAAGAATGTAGTGCTTTTGTCAGGAAGAGGAATATTTCTCGCATTAGAACGGAAAAAATGGACACCCACAAAGTAACAGTAACGATGAACTATCAACATTGGCAAATGTAAGATGATAAGATAGATATTTGGCGTCTTAAGTTTTTTTTTAAAACTTAAATAGTGACATTTCTATTTGCATAATCCTCTTTATAATGTTTTTGTATTCCCTACTTTTTATCCACTGTTTTTTTAGATTTTAAGGGTGGAGGTTAAGCTTATTTAATGTTGTCTCGTTTACGAGAGTATTTGAGCGTTATGACAAATGAGTAAACTTTTTCTTAAGAAACTAAATGATTTTTATATGTGCATAATCCTCTTTATAATGTTTTTAATGTTTTTGTTTTTTATTCCCTACTCTTTATCCACTGTATTCTTAGATTGTAAGGATGGAGGTTAAGCTTATTTAATGTTGTGTCGTTTACGAGAGTATTTCATCCTTCTGACAAATGAGCAAACTTTTTTAAGAAATTAAAGTGATTTTTTTTATTTAAATGATAATTTTTAAACTTAAAAGTTTTTAGATATATATTATTTTTAATATAATATAAATTAAATTTTGTTTAAATTATTTTATGGTGATGATAATGATTAATAAGACCAATTTTGGTTTATATGAGTTTAAGAAGGATAATACTTGGTTTACTTTAAAATCTTGTTTATGTGCTTAAAAAGCTTATCAAGAAGTTTTCTAAGCTTATTATAGTTTTGGCAAGTTAGAAAGTTATAAAGGTTTGTATTGTAACAAATACTATGAAACTTAGATCTAATATAGGTGTAAGCAATGCACTCTAAGAGAACAATAAATAAAGGTTTGTATTATAACAAATACTATGAAACTTAGATCTAATATAGGTGTAAGCAATGCACTCTAAGAGAACAATAAATATTGTATTATTATATTAAAAATGTAATCTCATGTTCATTTGGGTTGAAAACTAATTTTTTAAACGGTAATTTTTTTTTTAATAGTTATAATAGGTTTTGATTCATATTTATATATTTATTTTCAAATCTATTATTTTAAGAAAACTTATTCATAAACCTATTTATTAATAATTACTTACTTTCCTTATTATAAATTTTGTTTTTTTTTAATAGTTATAATAGGTTTTGATTCATATTTATATATTTATTTTCAAATCTATTATTTTAAGAAAACTTATTCATAAACCTATTTATTAATAATTACTTACTTTCCTTATTAGATTATTACAAGGAAAAAATGTTTTTTCCCACATATTATTTGTATTTTATTATAATTTTAAAATCTAATTTACATTTTTTCTTATACAAATTTTCATATTTGGTTATAATTTTTAAATCTATTTTTTTCAAAATATTAAAAATTATTAAATATATTAAATAACTGTTTTTGGGTTATGTAAATTTGTGAGTTAAAGTCCAAAGGGATTGGATTCATTGGTGAAGAGCGAGAGTAAGCAAGGTTCAAGGTTCAATTCAAATGAGGGTTGTTCCTGGAGCCATGGGGCACTTTGAGGTAGTGGTCGAACGTGTGATTCCACCTAGAGAGATTGTATTAAATGATCTCATAACCCATGGACACATAAGTGGATGAAAGCCCACCCCCATATCCTCCGAACATTTAAGCCAATTCTCGCTAGCTCATTCAGTTAACATGTGGGTCTCGTCAGCAAAGCAACCCGAGTTCAATTCCCCTCAAGGGTGAGCTAGTTGGGTGGAGACACCAAAAAATCCAGCCATGTCAAGGGTTGATTCATGAAAATTTAAAAAAATTGCATTAAATATTATTGAAAATTATTATAATAAATTAGGCCAAAAGCTCTTTTTCTTATACAAATGTGGTGTATTTTTATTAATAAAAAATAATAAAGTAAAGAGAAAATCTCGGGCTCAATTTGCAATTTGTGGTAGCACTTTAATAAAATAATAATGATAAAATTAGTAAAAAAATTATGCCCTAATGAAAATTATATATATGTGTGTGTATGTATATATTAAAACTAAAAAAATAATGAAATTTTGATACTATATATTATATATTATGGAGATTTTATATATTATCTAATTTACTAATTGATATTATTGTATGTTCAATTAATTACTTGATATGGATATTATGGAAATTGTCTCTACCCATTTGCAATTACATGCTTTTTTATAATCATATGGCATTTATCTTTTATGATTTCATATAATATATTTTTCACTAGCATATATCCATCATTGGAGATTTTATATATTATCTAATTTACTAATTGATATTATTGTATGTTCAATTAATTACTTGATATGGATATTATGGAAATTGTCTCTACCAATTTGCAATTACATGTTTTTTTATAATCATATGGCATTTATCTTTTATGATTTCATCTAATATATTTTTCACTAGCATATCTCTATCATGCGTAGGGGTAAGTGCAAACTTTTTCTTGGAGTGCAAAAAATTGAGGAGAAGTTTGCACCTAAAAGATATGCACTTTGATGGATTTGATATTTATCAGAGTTAAGATGGATCTTATAATATAAAAAACAAAGAAATATATGTATTAAGATTCCAAATCCACGACTTAACTTGTATAATTGAAATATGAAATAGTAAATGAAGCCTAGAGTTAAATAATGATTCCAATAATCTTTTGATATTGATAATTAACAATAAAAGGCATGTTTTCTACTAAATTTTAAATAAATACATTACCTAATACATTGTCATAACATAAAGATAACGAGATAAAACTTAGAACTTCAAGGTAGACACTACACTCAGTGCAATATTGTTCAATGTTGGAGTTGCTATTTGATATGACATTTTTTAAATTAGACTCAATTTTTCAAAATTTTATTTTAAATGTATATCTCAACTCATTTCACTTGATGATGATTTCATGTTTTGGGTTTTGATTTATAAATGTCTTATGATTGCCATCTTTCTTAAATTAGACTCAATTTTTCATTTGAAATGTATATCTCAACTCATTTCACTTGATGATGATTTCATGTTTTGGGTTTTGATTTAACTTGATGATGATTTCATGTTTTGGATTTTGATTTATAAATGTCTTTTGATTGGCATGGATGTTGAGAGTACCAACAAATTAATTTCTGCCTTCTCTTGGCATTGATGCTTTAATTTTTTTATAGTTTTCATTTGATAAATCTTTCTTGATATTTTATGATGCTTTATGTTCTTGCTTGGTTTCATTTGATGGAATCTTACTTGACAATTCCTTTCCTTTTTTATTGAATTTCACACTCTTTGATTTAATCTTACTAGTGCATTTTCGTTCTTGCACGATTATATGCATTCATGGCTCAGTAAGTTTTTGGTGAGCTTATCCAGCATGTACGTTCATGCTGGATAAGCCACCTGGCGTGGGTCCCTTCAAGTCCAAGGAGGAGTCCATTGACGGATTTTTTTAAACTTGTCTGCTTTCGGTTGCCCTGTCTGTTCCGTTTAACCTTCGTCACCCATCATCTGTTGTCATTTTGCTCTCGTCGCTCGTCGCCCACGACGTAAAGTCTTACATTAATGTTTGTCCACCAACCTGAGCCTTTTCAAACCACAACATATCCTGCTTCCCCGTTCTTGGATCAGTTTTCAAACCACCATCAATCCGGCTCCCCTATTCCAATCCCTGGTGTGGAAAGCTTCAAATCGCATAAGCTGGTGTGGGTTGCACCTGTTCCTGGATTCTTGTTGTGGAAAGTTGTTGATGCCCGTAAGCTGGTCTGGGTTGCATATGTTGGTGACGAAGCTCAGAAATTGAAGACCAAATGCCACAATCTGTTAGGTACCATTTCAAAAACAACAGGCTAAGCTTATACGTTCAGCTATGTTTTCGTGAATACTAAGTTAAATTTAGCACTAAGGTTATGTTCTTTTTAAGTTGTGCATTACAATCTATAGCTTGCTTAGGGAATTTTTATAACTAAAGCTTCAATCCATTTCCAATAATTTATTTCAATACATCTTCATTTTAAGAGTTTGATTCATGTACTGTTAAGATATTGATGTACTTTTAAGATTTGGACGCCTGAACCTTGAGCATTACAACTGTCATGAAAGCGGTTACTTGCGACCAACAACAAGAATCATACCCGCGACCAACAAATCTATAGTAATTCATTTCATTTCCCATATTTCAATTTTAAAATTTAAAGTAAGAGCTAAAATACCTATAATTGAAGCTTATGTTATTGAGAGCGAACATTTCTCTAGGTGTTGCACAGATGAGTGACATAAATCCATTGAAATCACTGTTTTAATTCCATCATCTGGAACATTGGAATCCCTATAAAGAATAGAACCTAACCAATAGTCATTGCAAGGCTAATGAAAATAATAGAAATGATTGGAACTAAAAAAAGGACTAGGGTTGCATGTCGTATGAAACTAATAGAAATCGCTGAAGCTAAAGATATTCTGCAAATAAAAATTACCTATAATTGATGCTTGTGATATTGAGAAAACATTTCTATGTGTGTGTTGCAAAGCTGAGTAACAAAATAGTATCAACCTTAGATTCAACACACAGAGAGTCTCTGCAAATACATCGAAATCTCATATCAAAATAAAACAAAGAAATATTTAAACAAAACAAAGAAATATTTCTTGGAAAGCTCAGATCAAAACAAAATAGAGCCCTCATTTGCAACACTCTAGAAATGAACAACATCAAATGTGATTGCTGAAATGTATATGGCATGGGGTTTTAGGTCTTCGGAGAACAGAGTAAAGATTCATCTCTTCCGTAGAATGTATGTTTTTAGGGTTGCATACCGTATGGAAAGGCTCGAGCTTATCTAGCTATTATAATATAAATGAATTATAATAATTATTGTTCATGGAATGAAAAAATATATAATTAATTCGAGTAGCGAGTTGCATATTGCACAAATTTGGTGGTTCCTCAGAGGGAACATTGAATACTCACCGAAACTAATAAATTTTACGTTATGTCCTGAAATCAGTCCTAGAATTACCAGAATTGCCTCCAAGAGGTAGGCCAACGGCCGCAATCAAAATCAAGAAACTACCTATTAATCCAAATTTACTACAGATCTAGAGCGAAAGAGTGTATAACCTTGTGCAAAATTAACGAGCTTGTTCAAAGTCAATCAGGAATTAGATTCTAAATCTTCTAAAAAATGAACTTATCAGAATTTTTAAGTTGGAAAGTCAATGTCAGATGGGTCCATGGAATTCAACATATACTGTCATACAAGAAAATATCTTTGAGTGTTCTAATTCCATTGCAGAAGAAATGTGTAGCAGAGAACCAACTTCTCTCAACAAGAAGCTTTCTTGCATCAAGAATGGCATTCAAGGTTACTAGAGGTAGTAAACATTGACAAAAGGGCCATTTCTGAAGCACTCCCCCTTCTAACAGAGGAAGTGTTTGATAGCTTCCAATGCCTTCCAAATGATTTTAGCAAAATGAAGGAGCCTTCAATCCTGACCGAGGGAAGGGTAATGATGGACTAAAAATTAAGGCCTTCCTAGCCTTTTTTCCCATAAGGATCCCCATGCCAACTTCCAAATCTGCTAAGTTCGTAGATGTTGAAAGAACACTAGCAAAAGTTTTTGAATCTGGCATTGCACCTGCCAATTGCATTTCTTGAAAAATCTTCAACACCTCTTTGCAATGTCCATTCAGTGTAAATCCTGAAATAATGGCATTTCATGACACCACATTTATTCAAATCATGCAATTGTAGAGTTCCATGTCCTCATGAACAAACCCATTTTGTAGAAGAGGCTTTGAAACCCATCTAAAGAAGATTTGAGGCCTTGAACCCATTCTGTATTTATAGGTGAAGAAATCCTTATATTATCTAAAATCTTGTAACAACTTTTTACTACATTGATATGAATTTTCTCTTTCATTGATAGCAGATCCTTTTTTTCACCTTTCAGATGGGTTCAAAATGGCACCAACTTCTAGCTCTTGAGGTGCAAGATTTTGGAAAAAAAACGTTTCTTCTTATTTGAAATGGAATATGGTTGGAGGTAATTATGTTGCATGGATCAAATCAGACATAGTTAAAGAGCTAGTTACCGGGGAGTGCAAAAACCCATTGTATCCAACAAACTTTCGAAAAAAGATACAGCAGTAAAACATAAAAAGAAAAAGAAAATGATGGAAATCAAATGTGTAGAATTGACAACACCTTAGAATATACAATGTGAGTTTTTCTTTGTTGTTCTCGGTTCTTGGAAACTGGTTGAGATAAAAGCATTAGTTGCAGCAAGAACAATTGATGTTTTAATCTATTATGAATTCTAAAGTGTTAATATCTTGTTGCTTGTAGCTGTTGGTGTACGTATGGGCCAGATGACCACCGAGAGATTGACAAACAATCTGTTGATATATCCAAAGTGCCTACACATGGTAAGGGGAGTCGTCCAGATCGTAAGCACCTA
>LPNX010867444.1:721840-822153 GCA_001517045.1 Pseudotsuga menziesii
TATACTAGAATATAATTGATTGATTTTTATAGTACATTTTGGTCCTTTTGAGGCCCATTTTTTACCTCAAATTCTCTCTAATGTCATAGAGACCTTGTCTCTTCAGAGATGCAATCATCTTCAATTTCCATTCTGAATAGTTTGTGAAGAGGGTGAGAAGAGGGACTAATGAATCCATTAGAAGTTGCACCTGCAAAAAAAAAGGTTACCATAAGGTCGAAGAGCCTGCACATTTTAGGTTTTCATCACACCCATCATATTTGATTAAGCAAGCTTGATCAACAATTCCTTAACTTGGGGTATTAAGTGGTAAACCTTCGACTTCTGGTGCAGTGCTGGAATTTGAGCTTTTGCTCAATTTTTCATGCAAGATCCGTCAAAAACCATGTTTTTGAAGAGAATGAGCTTCGTCCCACTGTGAGCTCTGATACCATATTAATCTGTCACAGTAATCTAGAGACTAAAACATAGTCTCATAACAGATTTTAAACAATTAAGCATGAAAATGGCATAATGTTGCTGCAATAGGAGTAGTAGCTCTATATAATCAATAAAAAAATGGGTAATACAATACAATGGTCATGCAAGGTGCATGAATGCCAAGAAAATTCAAATACTCAAGGAGGTCATTTGAATTGCATGGATGTGTGCAGCTTAACTGAATGTCAGCCACAATCAGCACACATAGTTAACCACCAAGCTAATCAATAACTGACTCTCACACTAAGTCCTAACTGAATGGAGTGCAATAGATGACTGAATCTAACTGAAAGTGACTCATCACATGTAACTACGTGTCCAACTGAAGGAGGTAACACATCCATAACTCCAAGTAGCTCTGATGGAGTTGATGAAGTAAACATGTCATCAGAAGTGGTTCTAGGCGCATGTGTTAGCTCAAGTTCATAAATAATGACAAAAAATCAAATAATGAATGGAGGCGCCTTCACAACTCAGGTTAACTGATTGTAACAATCAGTTAGCAATTAGGTGCATTTATGACACTCAGATCACCTCAGAAATGCTCCCTGTTTGAAGGAGGAATCCCAGTTAGCTTCCTCGACTGAAGGAGAAGGCTTAGTTGGCCTCCTTGACTGAAGGAGGGCATGAGTGAGCTCATGCTGATGTCATAGTGTGCTCATCTGATGCCAAGTAAGTCAATTAAACTTAGGATAGTGGGTAAATAGGCCAAAATTGACCAAATAAGTGTGCATGTTGGGTAAATGACTCCAACAAGGAATAAAACAGAATATCCTCTCCATATCTACATTGGATGCAAAAGACATAAGGGTTGCATTTGTAGATGGCCAAGTTCTTATATGGCCAAAGGGAAAGACTATGGATGATGCAGTTGTGATTGGGGAATAAGAATGAGGACTATACAAGCTGAAGGGCCAACCAGAACAAGCTTTGGTCCATGACTCTGTAGCACCAAATGAACTTTGGCATAGAAGGATTGCACATGTGCACTATAGAGAACTGCCACTTGCAAGCTGTTGAAATATTGTAACTTCGAAGAATATTCTATATGTATCTTTTGTGGTCCCCGATGGTCCTACCTGGAGAACCAATTGTATTACTTTATGCTCTGATGCTTCTAATCAGAAGAACTAATAAGAGTCATGAGGTAGTCCCCTCTAATTGTAAAGGTGGGTCATTAGCACCCCAGTGTGGTTACTTGATCCTACATGTGTAACTCGAGCCTACATGATTAACTCGAGCCTACATGTCGGAATTGATAATTAAAGTGAACGGATGAATATAAATAGAGGTGTGGCGCTCCTCATTTGGAACACACACACTCACTTGTGTAGCGCACTAGTGAAGAAGAGAGAAGTAGCTGGAGAAGGAGGAGGATCAGTCTTTGACCAATCTTTTGGTTTTACCTTTTACCTTTTGGGGCATCTATATTGAGGAAGCTTTTGCTGGGTTTTTCCCTTTAGGGTTTTCCCAGGATAAATCTATGTTGTTCTTGTGATATTGTTTCTTTCAGTGATCCTGTTTATATGCTTTTGTTATGAAATTGAAATGAAATACTGATGATCTAGCTTAGCATATAAAAATTCAACATGGTATCAGAGCTAGTCTGAATAGGACAACTTTCACAAGGTGAAATAGCCCTCTTTCTCTCCCCGGAAGAAATTAGGGTTTCGAAGAAAATTTTGAGTTTTAGAAAACTACTTGCATAGAAAGTTACGCCCTCCCAGAGCGCATCTTTTGAGCCTAGAATCAAGGTTTTTGGGTGTGTAAGTCTCCAGGAAAGTCAAACCCTAGTTTGACAGCTGCACCAGAAAACTGCTGAACCAGAAAGATGCAGAAGCTGAATCTTGCAAGACTGATTTGGAAGGTGAAGAGTTGAAATCTCCAGAATCCAAGCATACCAGTCAACTCGCCTCATTCAAGCGCATCTCCTGGTAAGGTCAGTTTCTCATTCCACAAAATTTCATTTTTTTGTGATTTTCTGACAAGATGGCCCCAAGCACTAACCTTGAGGACAAGCCAGAAGTCATAGAGAATTTTCGAGCATGGAAATATAGGATTGGTCTCATTCTCCAAGAGAATGATCTTGATAAGTATGTCAAAGAAGAAGTTTCAGAACCTGAAGAAACTGAAGCCAAGGAGAAGCACAGAAAGGATATGATTAGGGCTCAAAGGATTATTGCTGACTCCATCAAGGATCACTTGATCCCTCAAGTGTCATCCAAGAAGACTCCAAAAGAAATGTTTGGTTCCCTATCTAGAATGTATGAGGGAAGGAACATTAACAGAAATATGAATCTAAGAGCTCAACTGAGGAGCACCAAGATGAGTCATGGAGAATCCATCCAAGACTACTTCATGAGTGTTTCTCAGATCAAAGAGCAACTAGAAGCTATTGGAGCTAATCTTGATGAATATGAAATGGTTATGACTGCTCTCAATGGTCTCACTAGACCATGGGAATCATTCATTCAAATGATGTGTGCCAAGAAGGAAAGCATGAAGTTTGATGTGGTATGGGAAGACTGCATTCAAGAGGAGACTAGAGTGGCAAATAGAGAAGACTTACTAAAAGAGGATGATCAAGCTCTAGCCACTCATACCAAGAAAATAAGAAGGAATCAACCCATCTTCAAGAAGGGAAACCACAAGGAGCATCAACCTCCCAGAAGATTCCAAAGATCAAAAGAAAGCCTATCAAATAAGGACTACTCTGGTTTTCAATGTTTCCATTGTGACAAGATAGGGCACATTGCCAAAAATTGTCCTATGAAGAAGTAAGAATATAAGCAGAGGATCAACAACAACAAAAGACACCATGCTCATCTAGCTGAAGATGAGGATGAAGAAGAAGAAGATGAAGGACCTTCAAGAAAGCAAGCAAGAGAAGAAGATGCAGAAGAGTATGTACTATTCTTTGCTTTCTTTGGGTCTGTAACTCCTAGAGAAGACACTTGGCTTATTGATAGTGGTGCTTCAAAGCACATGACGGGACAAAAGAAAACTTTGTCCAAACTTGAATAAAAGAGCTCTCCTCAGAAAGTATCCCTAGGAGATGACTATCAATATACGATCAAAGGAGTTGGTGAAGCAAGCTACAAACTTGATTCAGGTAATCCCTTAAAGATGAAAGCTGTATTATATGTACCTGGTCTAAAGAAGAATTTACTTTCTATCTCAGCTTTAGATAAGAAATGATTTAGAGTTGCTTTGATATATGTTCAAGTACTCATGTGTCCCAAAGGAAAGAATATTGAAGATGCAGTCATTATTGGTGAAGAAGAAGGAGGCTTGTATAAACTCAAGGGGCACTCAGAAACAGCCCTTGTGCATGAGTCCACTGACCCTAGTGAACTATGGCATAGAAGGCTTGCCCACATTAACTACAAGGCTCTACCTCATGTGAACAAAGTAGTGATGGGATTACCAGACATAAAGATCAAGCATGAAGGCATTTGCAAAGGATGTGCAAAGGGAAAGAAGATCAAGAATCCATTTCTGAAAAGTGAAACAAAGACAAAAGGTACGTTGGAATTGATTCATTCAGATGTTTGTGGTCCAATGTCTTCTACATCCTTAAGTGGCTTTGAATATTATATCACATTTATTGATGACTTTTCAAGAAATACTTGGATATACTTCCTGAAAGCAAAGAGTGAAGTGTTTGAAAAATTCAAGGAGTTCAAAGCCTTGATAGAGAATCTTTCAGACAAGAAAATAAAGACACTCTAATCAGACAATGGCGGAGAGTATACCTCAAAAGAGTTTGAAGCTTTTTGCAAAGATGCCGGAATCAAGAGGGGACTAACTACTCCCTACAATCCTCAACAGAATGGGGTTGCGAAAAGAAAGAACAGAACCATCATGGAGGCAGTCAAGACAATGATATATGATCAAGATCTTCCAATGCATCTATGGGCAGAAGCGGAAAGAACTGTTGTGTATGTACATAATAGAATATCTCACAGTGCTCTTTGGTTCAAGACTCCATAAGAGATATTCACAAGAAAGAAGCCTGAGGTAAGTCACCTAAAGATATTTGGTTGTCCAATATATATTCATATACCAAAAGAGAAAAGAACCAAGTTAGACCCTTCCAGAAAGAAGGGGATTTTTATTGGATAATGTGAAGTATCCAAAGCATTCAGAATCTACATCCCTGGATTCCATCACATGGAAATCAGTCAAGATGTGACATTCGATGAAGAGGCAACCCTCAAGAGATCTAGGAAGTGCCAACATGAAGAAGTGTATGAAGAAGAGACACTACATGTCTCCCTGAAGATGAAGTTCCTGAAGAACATGACATAGTAGAACCACAAGAACCCCCCATGATGGAGATATCAAGAAAGAGAAAGCATGCTTGGACAAGAGAAATTATACGAGAGGCAGAAAGATATGGAGCTCTTGAAGGCTCCACAAGGGAAAGAAAGAAACCTAAGACTTTTTCCAACTATGTAGCCTTGATGTGTGATCTTCAAAGATCAAGAACCTACAAACTATGAAGAAGCGGTACAAAAGAAAGAATGGGTAGAAGCAATGACTAAAGAATACCAGTCAATAATGAATAATGATGTATGGGATATAGTTCCCAAATTAGAAGGAAAGAGTATAGTATCCTCCAAATGGATATACAAAATAAAGCATGAAGCTGATGGAAGTATTGAGAAGTATAAAGCAAGATTTGTGGCCAGAGGTTTCTCTCAGAAAGAGGGAATTGATTATGAAGAGACATTTGCCCCAGTAGCACGGTATACTTCGATTAGAACTATCATGGCACTTGAATCCATGATGAAGTGGGACTTACACCAGATGGATGTGAAAACAACTTTTATGAATGGTGTGATCGAAGAAGAAGTATACATAGAACAACCTCAAGGATTTGAAGTTGAATATAGACATACTCACGTATGCAAGTTGAAGAAGGCCTTGTATGGTCTTAAACAAGCTCCTCGAGCTTGGTATGAGAGGATAGATAGTTTCCTATCGAGAATGGGATTTACCAATAGTAAAGTTGATCCTAACCTTTACCTCAAGGTTGTAGAAGATGAACCTGTCATCCTACTACTATATGTGGATGACTTATTCTTGACAGGGAATGAGAAACGGATTATGGAAAGCAAGAAGAAACTAGTAAAAGAATTTGAGATGAAAGACCTTGGGTTAATGCATTATTTCCTAGGTCTGCAAGTATGGCAAAGTTCAGAAGGAATATTTCTCAACCAGCGAAAGTATGCGGTAGAGATATTGAAAAGATTTAATATGTTGGAATGAAAAGCCTTGGCCACACCCATGGATTCCAACCTGAAGTTGTTAACTGATGACTCATCAGAGTTAGTGTATGTGACTCATTACAGACATATCATTGGGTCATTGATGTACTTAAGAAATACCAGACCAGACATTTGTTTTGTTGTGAACACCTTAAGTCAATATCTAGTTCAACCTAGACAGGTTCACTTGGTAGCTGCAAAACATGTGATGAGATATTTGAAAGGGACTATAGACTTTGGTCTATATTATGATAATAGCCATGAGTATAGATTGTATGGCTATACAGATGCAGACTGGGCCAGAAGTATCTCAGACAGAAAAAGCACATCAGGTGGATATTATAGTTTGGGATCTGCTATGATTTCATGGTTTAGCAGAAAGCAATCTAGTGTTGCTCTAAGCATAGCCGAAGTAGAATATATAGCAGCTTGCTCTGCTAGTTGTGAAGCCATATGGCTTCGAAAGCTGATGTCATGATTATTCAACCTAGAGTTGGACACTACCGTGATTATATGTGATAACCAAAGTTGTATAAAGATGATAGAGAACCCTGTGTTCCACGACAGATCAAAGCACATAGAAATCAGGTGTACATTCGAGATATGATGCAGAAAGGAGCCATAAAGCTCCAGTATGTGAGTACTGATGAACAAGTCGCTGATGTGTTGACAAAGCCTCTCTCCCGAGTAAAGTTCGAACAATTTCGAGACAAGCTTGGTGTGGTTCGAAAAGATCTTTCCCAAAAGGGGGAGTAGTGATGTAGCAGTGGGATTGTATCCTCCCTGGGAACTTTCCCTAAAGTGATCCGGTGACCTCAGTCCTTGAGAATGAAGAGGGATTGTATCATCCTAGGACATCTGTCCATAATAGATCCGATGACCTCGGTCCTCGATATTGTGGTAGGATTGCATCATCTTTGGACTTAGTCCTAAAGTGATAGGGACTGATTCTCCCGTAATCAATCCGGTGACTTCGGTCCTCGAGAATGTGGTAGGATTGCATCATCCTTGGACTTAGTCCTAAAGTGATAGGGACTGATTCTCCCCTAATCAATCCGGTGACTTTGGTCCTCGAGAATGTGGTAGGATTGCATCATCCTTGGACTTAGTCCTAAAGTGATAGGGACTGATTCTCCCGTAATCAATCCGGTGACTTCGGTCCTCGAGAATGTGGTAGGATTGCATCATCCTTGGACTTAGTCCTAAAGTGATAGGGACTGATTCTCCCCTAATCAATCCGTTGACTTCGGTCCTCAAGAATGTGGTAGGATTGCATCATCCTTGGACATAGTCCTAAAGTGATAGGGACTGATTCTCCCGTAATCAATCCGGTGACTTCGGTCCTCGAGAATGTGGTAGGATTTCATCATCCTTGGACTTAGTCCTAAAGTGATAGGGACTAATTCTCCCGTAATCAATCTAGTGACTTCGGTCGTCGAGAATGTGGTGGGATTGCATCATCCCTGTACTTTAAGTCCAAAAGTGATCCAAAGATTTTTTTTTGTCTTTGAGCTGTGGATTGCAGGTTGTTGTTGATGATGATGATGCCGTACTGATCGAAAGATCAGAATATGATGATGATGATGTATTGATCAAAATATCAGAGTGTGATGATGATGACATACTGATCAAAAGATCAGAGTGTGATGATGATGATGTACTGATCGAAAGATCAGAATGTGATGATGACGTACTAATTGAAAGATCAAAGTGTGATGTTGCTAATGTTGCTGATCGAAAGATCAAAATATGATGATGATGTTGTTGATGTTGCTGATCGAAGGATCAGAATATGATGATGATGATGTTGCTGATTGAAAGGTCAAAGTGCTGAAGATGTCGTTGCTGATTGAAAGGTCAGAGTACTGAAGATGTTGTTGCTGATCGAAAGGTCAAAGTACTGAAGATGTTGCTGCTGATCCAAAGGTCAAAGTTGTTGCTGATCGAAGCGGTCAAAGTTGTTGTTGATCGAAGTGGTCAAAGTGTTGATGTTGTTGAAGACTGAATATTGAAGATGAAGACTACATGATGTTGAAAAGCTTCCAATGATTTATAGATGTGTTACCCTGATGATGTCGATGATGTCCTCTATTTCTCTCATATTATTGTTGTTGTTGATGTTGTTGTAGAATACCCTTCTCGTTAAGGGGGAATGTTGAAATATTGTAACTTCAAAGAATATTCTATATGTATCTTTTGTGGTCCCCGATGGTCCTACTGGGAGAACCAATTGCATTAATTTATGCTCCGATGCTTCTAATCAGAAGAACTAAATTCAAACAAAACATGATGGTGTCTGCAAAGGATGTGCGAAAGGAAAGAACATAAAAAAGACATTTCCAAGTAGTGAGAGCAAGGCAAAAGGGGTCTTGGAAATCATCCACTCCTATGTATGCGGCTCGATGTCATCTAGTTCATTGAGTGGGTATGTATACTATGATTCTTTCATTGATGAATTTTCTAGGAAGACATTGATATACTTCTTGAAGAACAAAGATGAAGTATTCAACAAGTTCAAGGAATCCAAAGCCTTAATCGAGAACCACACAGAAAAGAATATCAAAACCTTTCAATCAAACAATGACGGAGAATTCACATCAAATGAATTCAAATAGTTATGCAAAGATTTAGGGATTAAGAGGGAGTCGACCACTCCATATAATCCACAACATGATGGGGTTGCAGAAAGGAAGAATCGAATGATCATGGAAGCTATAAGGGCAATGCTTCATGATTGAGATCTTCCCATGCATCTATGGGCAGAAGCTTCCAAGACAACGGTGTATGTACAGAACCGTACTCCTCACAGAGTACTCGAGAACAAGATACCTGAAGAATTCTTTTCCGGTAAGAAACCAGAGGTCATCCATCTCATAACATTTGACTGTCTAGTATACATACACATTCCAAAAGAAAAGAGGACAAAGTTAGATCCTTCTGGAAAGAAGGGTATATTTGTGGGATATAGTGAAAGCTCGAAAGCTTACAAGATATACTTCCTAGGATTCAAGAAGATCGACATTAGCAGAGATGTAACATTCAACGAAGACTCGGCTTACAACAAATCCAGAAAGAGACCAGTTGAAGACTCTGAAGAAACAGAAGTACCCAGAATTCAAGATACAACTATGAACTATGCAAATAAAGATGAAGATCAAGAAATAAAAGAACCCCAGGAACCTGTAGATCTACCCCAAGAGAAGAATCCTCACAAGAGAAAACTTGCATGGGTACGAGAGGCTATCCAAGGTGCAAAAATATATGGGGTTCCTGAATAAATGCATAGAGAAAGGAAAAGAACCAGGTCCTGCTCTGGTTATGTAGCCCTATTATGTGACATCATTGATAAAGAACCTTCCAACTATGAAGAAGAGGCAGATAATAAATAATAGAAGGATGCTATGATCGAGGAGTACCAGTTGATCATGAAGAATGATGTTTGGGATGTTGTCCCTAGACCAGAGGGGAAGTTTGTTGTGACTTTCAAGTGGATCTACAAGATCAAGCATGCTGCAGATGGCAGCATAGAGAAATATAAAGCAAGATTTGTGGCTCATGGATTCTCCCAAAAAGAAGGAATAAATTATGAAATTTTTTTTGCACCTATAGCCAGATACACTTCCATTAAATCAATACTTGCTCTGGCTGCAATGATGAAATGGAAGATACACCAGATGGATGTCAAGACTACTTTCTTGAATGGTGTAGTAGAAGAGGAAGTGTATGTGGAGCAGCTACTCGGTTTTGAGACACATGACAGGGAGACTCATGTGTGTAAATTGAATAAATCCCTGTATGGTTTGAAACGGGCACCCGGGGCATGGTATAGCATAATTGATAGCTTCCTATCCAATTTGGTCTTTACCAAGAGTAAGGCAAATTCCAACCTTTACTAGAAGGTTGAAGAAGGAAACCTAGTGATACTCCTATGGTATGTAGATTATCTGTTTGTAACAGGTGTGGAAGGTTTGATTGTTGATACAAAGAGGAAGCTTGCTGTCGAGTTCGAGATGAAGGACTTGGGTATGATGCACTACTTTCTAGGCATGGAGGTGTGGCATAGTGCAGATGGAATCTCCCTAGGACAAGGGAAGTATGTAGTAGAGATCCTAAAGAGGTTCAGGATGATGGACTGCAAGGCCATGACCACACCTATGGCATCGAACCTAAAGCTATTGAGTAATGCTTCATCAGAGACGATTGATGCTATGATATATCGTCAAATGATTGGGTCCTTGATGTACCTAACGAATACGAGACTAGATATTTGCTTTGCTATGAACACATTGAGCCAGTTCCTGACAGATCCGAGACATGTTCACCTGATTGCTGCAAAGAATATTCTGAGGTACCTGAAGGGTATAGTTGATTATGGGATCAAGTATGAGGCGGATCAGAAGATTATCCTAGAAGGTTATGTTGATTCAGATTGGGCAGGCAGTGCCATCGATAGGAAAAGAACTTCAGGGTGCTGCTTCAGTATGGGATTAGCTGTGATCTCTTGGTTTAGCAAGAATCAGTCTTGCATGGCACTGAGTACAACCGAAGCAGAGTATAGTTGATTATGGGATCAAGTATGAGGCGGATCAGAAGATTAGCCTAGAAGGTTATGTTGATTCAGATTGGGCAGGCAGTGCCATCGATAGGAAAAGAACTTCATGGTGCTGCTTCAGTATGGGATTAGCTGTGATCTCTTGGTTTAGCAAGAATCAGTCTTGCATGGCACTGAGTACAATCGAAGCAGAGTATGTTGCAGCTTGTTCGTTTAGTTGTGAGGAAGTGTGGCTGAGAAAGCTACTATCTGGTTTATTTGATCTTTAGTTGGACGCTACTTGTATATATTGCGACAACCAAAGTTGTGTGAAGTTGTCGGAGAACCCGGTGTTCCATGACAAGTCGAAGCATATCGAGGTCAAATATCAATATATCAGGGATATGGTGCAGAGAGGAGCAGTGAAGCTCCAATATGTTGCGACGGACGAGCATATAGTTGATGTGTTGACCAAGCCATTAGCCAGAGTGAAGTTTGAGTACTTCAGGGAGAAGCTTGGTGTTCTACAGATCGAGGTTCCTTCCAAGAGGAAGGGATGAGTCCATGAGCCTTTCTGACATGGTGGTAGGCGGGTCCTCCCATGTTTAGATGTAAGTGTAGATCCCTTATAACATGGTGGCAGGTGGTTCCTTCCATGTTCAGATGTAAGTGCAGAGCCCTTCTGACATGGTGGTAGGCGGGTCCTCCCATGGTCAGATATAAGTGCAGAGCCTTTTTGACTGGGTCAGATGTAAGTGCAAAGCCCTTCTGAAATGGTGGTAGGCGGGTCCTCCCATGGTCAGATATAAGTGCAGAGGCTTTCTGACTGGGTCATATGTAAGTGTGGAGCCCTTCTGACATGGTGGTAGGCAGGTCCTCCCGTGGTCAGATATAAGTGCAGAGCCTTTCTGACTAGGTCATATGTAAGTATGGATCCCTTTTGACATGGTGGTAGGTGGGTCTTCCCATAGTTAGATATAAGTGCAGAGCCTTTCCCCGGATGATAGATGGTGTGTCCTATCATGCCGGTGGATGTAAGTGCGGAGCCTTTCTTTGGATGGTAGATGGTGTGTCCTACCATGCCAGTAGATATAAGTGTTGAGCCCTTCCTTAGATAGTAGATGGCGTGTCCTACTATGCCAGAGGATGTAAGTGCTGAGCCTTTCTGACTGGGTTAGATATAAGTGTTGAGCCTTTCTGACTGGGTTAGATATAAGTGATGTGCCTTTCTTTGGATAGTAGATGGTGTGTCCTGCTATGCCAGTAGATGTAAGTGCTGAGCATTTCCTTGGACGATAGATGGTGTGTCTTATCATTCCAGTGGATGTGAGTGTTGGAAATTTTTGACATGGTGGTGGATGTGTTCCTCCCATGGTTAGATGTGAGTGTTGGGTGTGCCTTTTTGACATGATGGTGGATGTGTTCCTCTCATGTTCAGATGTAAGTGTTGGGTGGGCATTTCTAACTGGGTTAGATATAAGTGCTGAAGAAGATGAAGACCTACATGGAGGCTAGGCCTACAACTAGCATGAAAAAGGGTTGGCTCTATAGAACTTCCTATGACAAGAAGAATTGAGAGATAACACTAGTTGATCAAGTTAGCGGAATCTTTGATGACGATCCAGTGATGATCCAACTTTGATGATGATCCAGTGATGATCCAGTTTCGATGATGATCCAGTGATGAGCCAGCATTGATGATGATCCAGACTTGATCTAGAGAAGAAGACTTGTGCTGATGAATTGTGTCAAGATAATATTTTCCTAGTTAAGAGGGAGTGTTGATATATTTGTAACTTCGGAATGTATTCACTTATGTATTTCATATATTGTATTTGACTAGTCCTCGATGTTCCTATTGGGAGAATCAATAATGTAAGCAAGTCATGTGAATTCATAGAGGCTAACTCTCCTTGTTGATCAGGGGTTAAAGTCCCCGCAGTTGTTGGACACTAGGGTTATTAGACTCTCCTAGAGAAGTCGGCCCTGGTAAGTTATTGTCTAGTCAAAAACTAGTATAAATAGAGAGTGAGCCTCTCTATTCAACACATAGTCACTCACACTCAGTTGTAGCGCATGAGTGAGAGAGAAGGAGTTGGGATAAGAGAGAGAACAACTATCGGAGATCATCTAACTATCTTTGGGTTTTACTGCTACCATTGGTGCTTATTCTATCTCTGAGGAAGTTGCGGGGTTTTCTCCTTTATGGTTTCCCCGAGGAAAATCTTTGTGTCTATTGTCTCTTGTGATTGATTGNACACTGTCTATAGCAAGACTTCTATGGTGGTTAATTGTAGCAGGAATCGGAAAAACCACAATATTCAACATTGTATATGACGTTTCGAATCCAAAACAAGATCCATCATCAGGACAGTTTGTCGACCATCATGAAGAGTGAGAGAATTGAATAAATAGTGATGGGATGTGGTGACAAGAGGATGTCGGTTTGAAGATTTCAAGGGTAGAAGAAACGACTAAAACCCTAAAATGTTTAAGGTAGCAAATGTTAATTATAAATTATTCAAATTTACTAATGTTCAAAATCTTTTTAATTATAATTATTAATTACTTTTTTGGTTTACACTAAAATATAATATAAATTAGGTCAATAAAGTATTGTTTGCAATTATTTAATTATTTCTTTATTTAAGTTTTTATTTCTTTATTTAATGTTTTTCATAAAGATTTAAAATATTAACCATTGTTTTTTAATTATATAAAACTTTATTAAATTATTCATTTTAATTTTTATTAACCATAGTTCTTAATTTTTTTATAAAACTTTAATGAAATTTATTAATTAATTGCTACCAATACTTTTTATTGGTATTCAATATTCATACCAATACTATATATGTGTTTATATAATTCTAGCTTATACTACAATTATAAATTTATAATTTTAATTAATTTTGGTTATGATTTATTTAAAAAAAATTTAAAATTAATTTTTGTGAGATTAACTTTCTATTAGTTAAATTTTTTTTTTATGAGATTAACTTTCTATTAGTTAAAAAAAATTATTTTGTTAAGTAGGGTTTGATATTTTCAACGGTTGACCAACACAATTTAAACTTGGAATTTAACGTTATGTATTTATTAAGTAGGGTATCCTTACTTAAGGGACGAAGGATTATTTACTTAGTTTAGTTTGAGGATATGAACATGATAACGGTGGTCCACATTTTTTATTGGTGGTGTGAATGCAGAAAGGAACATGGTTTCCACAGAAATTATAGAGTGGAGAAAATATAAGCTCAGTCCTGGCTAAGAACACAATCTATTTCAAATGATAATGTTACACTGCACCACTCAGATCCTTCGATGGCATGGGTGCAAAGCCAACATGATGAGATGAAAAGATATATGGTATGGCAATCAGGTCGAAACTTTGCTATGTGCGATTGCAACTGGGAAAAAAATGGATATTTTTGCAAACATGTCATTAAGGTTACCATGATGAGGGACAAAAACAGGTTTGAACAAGAAGAGCTAGAAATAAGAATCGATGAAACAACTTCATATCAGGTTATTTGAGTAATTCATAATGCATATTTGGATCATTAGCAATGTTTTAGATCTTAAATAGTGGTTATTGTGGCCTAATATGTTGCAATGTTTTGTTACTAGATCGCTGAAAACGATGGTTTTGGAATTGCAAATGAATTGGATATTCCTGTTATGGTAGTCATTTAATAACTTGGTTCATTTTATAGTTTTCTATTACTCTTTTACTGTTGACATGATTTTTTCTTTATTTGTTTTCAGGTATATAATAATGTTAATGGTTCGATGGCTACTTCTAACAATGTAAATCGAAGTCATGATCAAGGAAGCGTATCGCAACGTATTTGAGACATTTTTTAGTTGATTATGTAGTTGCCTAGTGAAGAATCACATCTCTGCTTCCTAGAGAAACACATGGAATATGTTTCCAATGAGTTCATAGAAACATTGGTATCAAGTAGTTTAGGGTTGGACCATCCTACTGCTCCATATTTCCAACAAGTGGAAGATGGATTTAGGCATACCCTACAACGTCAAAAATATTTCTTAGAAATGATGGTCACTCGTAAGCGCTCTTACACATCATCTAGTTCTACATACTTTCCTCCCCCAACACATGGGACTAAAAGGAGACAAACATATGATGATGTCCTCGATAGAGCTACCATACGAGACAATGAAAGAAATCCAAATAAGTGAAGGTGAAAATTACAAATATGAAAATTTAGTTATTCTAAAATGTTTAAGCTTGAAACATGCATGATTTAGAATTCCATAACTATGCAAAGAATTTAATTCTTTTATGGTTTGTAATTCTAGATAAAATGAATAAAAGTTATGCTCATTTCCATATTTTCTTGCATCTTTTTCAGGTGGCTTTGAAGCTTGGATATCAGAGCAAAAAGAGCATTGGCATGACTAAAGGAATGAGTTGTAGTTTGCCAAAGATAAGAGAATGTCACTTCTTACACAAGTTGTTTTGGACAAGACAATTTTAGAAAATGTGTATAAATTGATAACACTGTCAAGATGACAAAAATACTTTCTTGAGCTCCATGCAATCAAGTGTTAAATTAGATCTAAATTCCAAATGTGTATAGCGTATATGCCTCAAGCAGGTCAAATGGAATTTATGCCTTGATTGCAAAAGACAATGTTTTCAATAACTCACTGTCAATGCATAACCACCATTTATGTATCAATTTTCAGCCAGTCAAAAAGAGGTTGTGGCAGTCCTCAAACGTAACTTCCAGTTTACAATTCAATAGACATCAAGTTGTTTAATTTTTTTTTTCTGATATTTTTGCAAATCCCTTGAACCTTGTTGGTCCAATGGGGAAATCATCTCCATCGGAAGAGTTTCAACAATCTCTATTCATATATGCAATAAACATCTCCAAGGCCAATTTTGTAAATGGTATCCTTAGTATGCTTTCTATTTTTTCTATCGTTATTCTGACCATGGATATGGGAAATTGTTTTTTTCTTTTTTTAAAAATTAAATGTCTTCTATGTTTGTAATATCTGAAAATTGTCTTCTATGCTTTAAAGTTCAGATACCTCAAAAAGTTGCAAAGGAACCTAATATTGTTGTGTAAGCTCATGTATGTTATTTCCCTGAAATAGATTCCCAATATTATCTCCCAGTTCTTTGAAAAATCTAGTTTATTTTTTTCATTTTATTTTTAAAAATTAAGTCCCACTTTATTTATAGTTATCTTTCAAGGGGTATTTATTTGGATCCTAAATGGCTATCAATGCATAAATATTTGAAATAATTTACAAAAGTAGTTCATCATTTCAAATCTCGCTTAGTATGTTTTACTTTTATTAAGTTGATTTTATAGTAGATTTACTTTTCTTGATCCATTTTTCTTTTAAGTGGGGCTTTGTAGTTCAGCTTTCCTGTATAGATTGAACATCATATTTTGGGAGATAGCACTAGATCACAAATCTCAACTTTTTTCATTTTATTCTATAGAGTTTAAATTCTTATTGTTTCTTGTACTGGGAAAAAGGTTAAAAGCAGAAAATCACAAATTTATAAAAGTCGAATAATGTGGAAAGCTGAAAGAGTGAGGTCGTTAAAAGCAGGACAATAGGAGGTTCTACAATCTTTAAAGGAATTTTTTTATTGAGGTTCTTGTATAGAGTATGAGACTGTATTGTTCTAAACAACTAAAAGCATGTTGTTCTTAATCTTAATATTCTAGAGCATTGATTGCTAAGCACTTGCTATAATTTTGTAAATTTTTTGATAAGTTGTTGGTATGTACTTGCAGATCTGCAGTGTATCTATGAAACACTACTTAATGTCATTTGCAATTATAATGAAAAAGATTTAGATGATTTGTTTAAATGATTTTTTATTTCTAAAGCATATTGTGTCACGACGAAATACTTATCCTCATTAGCAACAAAAATTATGAACAACCTAACATTGCCATGTTAATGAGTTGTTTCAGTTCACTATTTTGCATATAAATATGGAGGGTCAAATGTTATATTATCATTTTCTATGAGATGATCCACATGTTATTATATTATCATTATGAGATTATCCAAAGCCATATAAGAGTCTTTGGGTTTAATTCATTGGACCTTTGGGATACTGGTGGATAGTTTGAAAACAATTATGGAATGAGCATATAGCACAAACTACTTACCAGTTAGTTGTCAAAACACATGAACTGAATTTATTTATGAACCAACCAATTGTGGAGAATTATAAGCAATGGTGTTGGATTAAAACCCATTTCTTCTACATTGGTTGCTTCCATCATAACTATAAAACTATCTCTTTAATAAGTTACAAGATGTTGTTGATTATTGGAATTGTAATTAGACTGAAAAAGTGTGCCCATCCTTGTTATGAACTCAAAATTGTGGCCAAAGAACAGAAAGGGCTGATATATTATGTTACTATTTGCAATCATGGATCAAAGGTTGGTAATGCTGCAATAAGACTATCAAACCATACCAAAATCATGATTTTGTCTGTTCATGGAAGAAGGCTAACAAGTGCAAAAAATTAGGATATCTCTTTAAAGTGTTCGCCAAGTGCCAAAATTTGATTGATACATGCAAACTATTGGAAAATTGTGTGAAGGAGAAACAGTACATAGTGCATTTAGAATTTGCACAGAACAATACATTTCTTGTGTGTTTTTGGTGAGTTGCGAAAAAGACTAGTTTTTCCCAAAAATGTGTCTTCCCGCAACCCGCAATGCGGATTGCGGGAGCTTGTTTTTTTGTATTTGCAACTTTTTAGTCCCACAACCTGCAACCCGCAATGCAGATTGTGGGTGCAAAAATATTTTCAATAATTGCAGGTTGTCATCCCGCAACCCTCATCCCACAATTGTGGATTGCGGGAAGTAGTTTGATTGATGATTTCTGTTAGCCATTTCTGCAACCCACAACCCACATCCCATAATTACGGATTGCGGAAAGTTGTTTGATTGATGATTTGTGTTAGCTATTTCCGCAACCTGCAATTTGCGGATTGCGGATTGCAGAAAATGTTAGTTAAAATTTTAAGATTTTGTGTTCCCACATCCTGCAACCCGCAATTGCGGATTGCGGGAACTCTTATGCACATTAGTTTGTTTGTGAACCCGCATCCCGCAACCTGTAGTTTTCATATTGCGGATTACAGATTGGAGGAAAGTGAATAAAATTCAAATATCCCGACTTGATTCCGTATCCCGCAAGATTTGATCCTGGCCATCTATTTCTTTTATTCCTATGGACTGAATTCGACCCATGGAAATCTATAAATAGACGGGTCCTTGTATTTTCTTTACCATTTTCACTGTGGAGAACTACCTTGCTGCGTGATTTTTTACTGCGATTTTTACCAGAGATTTTTTCACAGTTCCAGTCAACTCCAGGCTGGTTTCTTGTGTCATTTCTACGCTTGACTGTTTACTATTGCTTTGTTTCTTAATTGGTCTTGATTTCGTGTTTATACGTTTAAACAGAGTTTTCAATTTTCCAAAATGGCTCGAACTACCCGCTACAAGAACATTCAAAAATACATGTTGACCAAAGATCCAAACTTTGGCATCTTCTTAGACACCAATGGCAGAATCACCGAAACTTACCAAGTTGACTGACCTAGGATATATTCGATTTTTGACAATGATGACCTCTCTGGTATTAAAAATGACCAGTCGACCTACCGAAAAATTAGGGTTTATGGGCTACACGCCATTACTGCCAAGCCCGCTATCCTTCTTTACACGTACCCAGTCAAATGGATTGTGGATCACGCAAACCCTAAAGACCGGTCCTTTAATGATAGCGTAGGGTCACAGTTAGCCACCTTCCGGCCTAAGGTTTTTACCAGAGCCTATGCTCTTAAACCGGCAGTGCAACCCCTTAATGTTGAGTTCACCCAATCTTCCAAGACCAGGTACAATCTTAATTAAATGCTAAAATCCTGGATGAATGAACCTAGTAAGTTCTCACAGAGGTATGGCAACCTATACTTGGTTTAGAGAACCCTATTCCTTATTGGCATCCATGCTTTGCAAGATGTATGGTCTTCCCAACTATTCTGTCTTTAAAGTTGAATGGGCTTTGATATCCCATCATGTCCTAACAACTGGTGAGTCCTTTCCGTGGGCGTCTATCTTATCATTGGAGCTTAAAACGACTATTCAGGATTATCAAAATGCTACTGCTTGGAAGAAGCCAAATTTCTTCTTTTTGACCTTTATCATTGATGTATTCTGCATCGAGTTCCAATATCCCAATTTGGGATGGAACTAGACTTTACCGGCCCCTTCGGTACTTGTCTACTATTCAGCACTGTGGGATACTAATTATGTAGTTATGTTCTATGATATCTATGAACATTTTTTTGGCATCATTTATTTTTCAATATTCAAACAGGAAGCTCTCGCCTTTTCATCTGAAGCCAGGACTTTCATTGCTACAATGGGTGATTGGTATGTTGGTGAGTATTTTTCATATATATGAATTTGGGGTAGCAATATTGTCCATATGTTTCCCAAGATAGTTCCTGACATGTTGGTTATTGAAGAGGTTTCTTTCTAGACTATTACTGACAGTGTCTACAAGAAACTTGTTGGTCCTAAAAGGAAAGGCTGGCCTAAATTTCCTTTGAAACTTGGGTCATTACTCATCCCAACTTCAACTTGGGCTGCAATGTTAGGTGATCAAATAGATTCTTTGAAACTTGGTTTTGCTATCAAAAGAAAACATGACCCTAAAGGGTTTCTTGATGCCCATTTCAAGAAAAACCATGTCAAGAGTGGTTATGTCCATGAGTAAGTTCCTGATGACTTTATCTACCAAGGGGTGAATACCTTTTCTGAGGTCTTGGCCAAGACTAAGAACAATGATGAACAGAGCCACATTTTACAACATCAATAAGAGCTTAGAACTAGGGTTCTGGGATACAGAGCAATGGAACTTGACCTTCTTGAAAAAGTAAGAAAGGATAGGGAAGAGAAGGAATCCCAAGTAACAAAATTTCCATCAGTGGTAACTTATCCATATGGTAATAAGGGAAAATGTCCTATGGAAGACCTGTCATAGGTAACTGTTGCTCAACAGTTGAAATCTATGATGCATACTTCCTAGTAGTCAAAGCATAAGTTAGCACAGATAAGTTCAGTTTTGGACAATCAAGTAGCTGCAGCTACTAAGCCTATTATGGAGACTCAGTTCACTACTGTAGTTACCTAGGTGTGTGATGAACAAGCGACAACTGAGGTCAAGCCATTTAAAAGATAGAAAATTTAGGTTCTTGCTTCTCAATCCCTTACCATATACCTTATTGATTGTGATGATGAAGAAGAAGAAGTAATTTCTCATGTCCCTGTGATTGAGGAATTAACTGAGCATGTGAAAGCAGTTATCAATTTGTTTAATAACGATGAAACAAAAGATTCCATCCCTATTGAGAAGGTCCTAGAACCTTCTTATACTTTTGATTCTTCATCCTCAACCTTCCTCCTCTCCTATATTCAAACTCTTTCAAATTTTCTTGTTGGGGTTATTCCATCATCTTGGTTATCTCAACTTTATCACTCTTTAACATCCACATCTTCTTTTATCCCATCTAGCTCATTTCAACATCACATGCTCCCATCTTTTGTTGTAAAGATCTGGTCCTCAAAGACTCCTCTGCAACTACCCTCATTTATCTTTTCATCATCTCCCATTCCTGAGAGAATTCTAGTACCTTCATCATCACTTCCATTCGCAAACATTAGAATTCCATTCTCTGAAACTTTCATCCCAACCTTCTCCTCAACCTCTGAACTTGCAGTTGCTTAGTACATCTCTTCTTCTTTATTTACATCCCATGTCACTATGCCCATGCCCACTTCCGCCATCACTCAGACATATTCCTTAGTTTCAACAGTAAATATGACTTCATCATTTCCTGAATCAATGGCCAAGTTCGAAGAAGTTAATGTGGTCCCTCTTGGGGATTACTTATAAAGCAGGTCAGCCAAGGAACTGGTTAGGAAAGGAAAGAAAAGGAGCAAAGATCAAGGTGGTTTTGAAGCTAATCATATAATCTAGACATAACATTCTGGTGATCCTCAAGTAATGCCATTGATACAGCCACAACTTTAGGTACTTTTACAGGAGAAAACACTGATGCAGTCACTACACAAAACAAGGTACTTGATAGAAATAAGGAAGAAGTAAAGAAACTAGAAGAAGAGTTGGATAAAACTCAAAAGGAGCACAATGTTTATATTGCTAATCTTGAAAAGGTAGCTGATGACAGGGTTAAAGAGTTGCAGTTAAAAATACTTCTCTCCAAGATGAAGTGCATAATGAACGAGCTATAAATGCCACTATTGCGCACAGGGTAGCTATACTTGAGAAACAATGTGAAGATGCAACTGTAAGTATAGTTTCCTCTGGATTCACTAAGTTCTACCAGCAAGAGTTTAAGGACTTGGCCATCCAGATTAATCAAGAAAACCATGAATTGGCGACTGAATTATTTAAAACTCTGGACGACATTTTGGAAACTCATGTTTCTTTTGGTAAAATGTCAATCACCCTTGAGAACCAGGTAGCGAAGAGAGAACAAGCTTCTAAGGTTTATGATGATATTCTGGATTGGAAGAGGTATATGAAGGATAGACCAGAAGACATCAATATCCTCAGCAGTTTTCAATTGAAGAAAGTCAGGACTGTGTTGTGCACTTGGCTTGACTTAAACGACATGATTGGAGATGTGATTCAGAAAGCACAAGCTATGTGTGGAAGGAGATGGTATGTTTTGGACAATATAATGGAGACATTGAACTTCCCTACTATGGATCTAATAGAGAATGTTTGTCCACCAAAGCTGATGATTGAACAGGTTGAACATCGGCACAATGAGGCCAAAGAAAAAGTCCAATGCCTTGATCATATTAGTATTGAAGACATGGATCGATTAATCAGACAACCTCTTGCTGTTGAGGACAAGATCCACATTTTCGTTTGCATTTGGCATAAGCTGGATAAAAATGAAATGGAAAATTTTAAGTGTGATGCTCATCTTGGGTTTGAATCAGCAAACTATCCCAACATTGATGAATTGTTAGGGATTTGGACTAGGTGGCGAGATTTTCTCGGCTATTAGTTTCTAGTGGATTTCATAATCCCAGTTTGATGGGGATTCATTCTTTTGTAATTATTATTTAAAGGGTATATTTCTCATGTATTGATGGGGATTTTTCGAAGGGGAAAAATCAGCTAGAGAGATTGGAGACACTCTGTTTAATTTAGGGTTTGTAATTTCTTGCAGACTTTATTTAATACAGTTATGTTTTTATTTTAAATCTCTTTGTCTATTTATTCAAGTTTCCTTGATAAATATTGATATTTCCATTTCATGTTGTTCACTATTACTGTTCATCTTTTGCAATTCATAAGTACATTTATTTATAGCTTCGATTTCTCTTTGCTTGTGATCTATGTACGATTAAGGTTTTAAAAGAGTTTATTCAATTAAAGCTTTTATCTATTTCTGCAAATGGTTTACAGACAATTATAATTTATGTTAATTTTTTAATTGACATATCAGTGACAGGTTAATCTTGAATGTTTCCAAATCATTAACTTACCATCAACCAATTTTAATTGATTGGTAGTAATTTGAGTTGATAAGTAATTAAATCTCTTTTACATTTCTGTTAAATTGATGAACATGCTTATCTATTTTCATCTCAGGTTAATATGCAAACATACAAACATTTTCTTAGAGTATGATTAAATTAGATTAGATTTCCCTCTTAGGTAGATTCATTTTCTTTCGTTATATAAGACAGTCAGTTTTCCTTCACTAGGAAACATATCCTTTCAGGATCAGAACCATAAGTGCCATCGGAGGCCTAAATATCCGTGGGATATACTATTCCAAACAGGCTGGGGATAGAACTGTCCTTGCGTAGGACCTTTTGAATCCTTTCAGTCTGGGTTTTCTCCCTCTGTAGTGAGCCTTGGAACCAATTCCAACAACTTACCCATATAAGGCTTCAACAACACTGTACACACAATGGCTTCATATCCTGTTGTCTTTGCAGCCACGATGGCCATCTGCCAATCCCTGTGATCTTACTTTTGTCTACATTGGTAATCATTGCAATTTGTTTTTTTTATGTTTTTCATTTATGGCTGGGGTTATGTTCACAATATGGATGCGGGGATTTTATTAGAACTTCTTGTTGTGGGTTTTGGATACTTGTAGCCTGAAAAGACAATTGGAGTAAGAAGACAATGAAAATGAATTGACATTCTATAGCTGTGACTTTGGCAACTAAAACACCCCATCTAAGTATAAATGTAGTAACAATGCTTATGTGTGTGTTTGAATTGATTTGGCTTTGCATAAGAATTGCTTCCCATCCACTTCTATAACAAGTTTTGGAAAAATAGAATTGGTTGGTTCATTCATTTTGCCTAAACTTCACATATCAGTGTGGATGAGGATTCGTGAACAATGCTTATGTGTGTGTTTGAACTGATTTGGTTTTGCATAAGAATTACTTCCCATCCGCTAATATAACAACTTTTGGCAAAATAGATTTGATTAGTTCATGCATTTTGCCAAAAACTCAAATATCAGTGGATGAGGATTCGTGAACAACGCTTATGTGTGTGTTTGTAGTTTGTACTGATTTGGTTTTGCATAAGAAATGTTTCCTATCCACTGATATACAACTTTTGGAAAAGTAGATTTGATTTTGGGTTTTGAGCTCAAGGTTCAAAGTGAAATGCACTTGGAATATTACTTCTGTGGCCTTAAGCATTATCACAGGAAATATTATGAACAATTTCCATGGATTTGTTCAGTTGTTATTGTCTCTACAGTCTCTTCACATAGCCTAGCGTGTTAATTACATTATGTATTGGATTTGCACAGTTTACTGTTTCTAACTAATTCATACATTTTATTTTTCAACTTCTTCTTTTATAGTTGTCATATCATATATGACACCAACAATTAATATCCCTGTGAATTTTTACAGAGATATCGCATCTCATCACACTAGAAGTAGCATCAGGCTTAGTAGAAAGATTTCAGCAGTTTGACTATGCTCCGGTGATTAGAATTATGTTTTGATAATTAATAACCTTGTTATCTTAATTTAATTCAGGTGTGAAGTAACAGGTTTCCCTACAAGCATCACTGTTCATGTGGAGAATCGTAGATTCAAGCTCCATAAGGTGGAGAAATTATTATTGATCATTGATTCTGATGATAATCTATATGGTATACTAAGTTATTCTTCAAAGTGGAGCTCTGAGTGAACCAGTTTCAGAATTTTTTCTACAATTTAATCATATTTTATTGTTGGTTATTTCCTTTCTCTATAGTATCCCCTGGCTTCAAAAAGTGGTTACTTGAAACTGAGCTTATCCTATACATAAGAGATCACTCTGCCATTAGAAAATGAAGTATTTCGTCGTTCTGCTTCTGATCTGGAATTTTACCCATGATTTTGTTTTCCATTTTTAATACAGATTCGATGTTTACATTTATGATTATTTACTCAAAAGGAATTTGCATACATCGACAAAAACATTTTTGCAAGAGGGAAAAGTTTCCCCGGATCCAGTAGGTAAAGTTTCGTTTACCCTCAATCCCTTGTTAAATACTTGTTCTACTGATATTTTTTGTTAATTTTGCACAAGGTTATACACTCTTTCACCTTATATCTGTAGCAAATTTGGATCAATAGGTAGTTTCTTGATTTTGATTGCAGCCGCTGGCCTGCCTCCTGGAGGCAATTCTGGTAATTCACTTAGTATTCACTTAGCGCTACATTTAACTTCGTATCACAAAAACATAGCTGAACTTATAAGCTTACCCTATTGTTTTTTAAATGGTACCTTACAGATTGTGGCATCTGGTCTTCAATGTATGAGCTCCGTCACCAGCATATGCAACCCAGACCAGCTTACGGGCATCAACAAATTTCCACAACAGGGATTCAGGAACAGTTGCAACCCACACTAGCTTATGCGATTTGAAGCTTTCCACACTAGGTATCATAACAGGGGAGTTAGATTGATGTTGATTTGAAAACTGATCCAGGAACGGGGAAGCGGGATATGTCATGGTTTGAAAACACTCACGTTGGTAGACAAACATTAATGCAAAGGACTTTACGCCGTGGGCGGCGAGTGGTAGTGGCAGCAGGATGGTGGATGATGGGTGATGGAGGTTAAACGGAACGGCCAGGGCGCCCGGAAACTGGAAAGTTAAAAAAATCCGTCAATGGACGACTCCTTGGACCTGAAGAGACCCACGCCAGCTGGCTTATCCAACATGAACGTACAAGCTGGATAAGCTCAGCTGTAAGTTTTAATACTTGATATTGCATAGGTTGTC
Organism: Pseudotsuga menziesii; assembly: GCA_001517045.1. Taxonomy (NCBI): domain Eukaryota; kingdom Viridiplantae; phylum Streptophyta; class Pinopsida; order Pinales; family Pinaceae; genus Pseudotsuga; species Pseudotsuga menziesii. Next base: position 746,514 of record LPNX010867444.1, read on the forward strand.
CTACTCATCTACATGGGATTTATAATGGAAAGACAAGATACAACCATAACCCTTCAACGAAAAGGGGCATCAAATTTATGAAAAGAAAATATGTTTATATGGGTTGATGCAATGATGTGGATCTTTAAACAGAGTATTAGAACAATTAGTATTGATGTCAAAGACACGTATGATGACAAATCATCATGCCCAAGCATGACATTGATTTTTGTAATGAAATTCATGGTTTTGTTGTGAAAAATGCAAGGAGATGAAGCGAATGGTTTCTAGCCTCCGTTGTGCTCGTTACAAGAGCATTTAGTGTCTGGGAGCTTGGCGAAGTTTCAAAGTTTGGCAAAGCACTTTTCTAAATGAGGACCAAGCTTTGTCTTTTGAGGGGCATTTTATTGCATTTTTTGTATCCCTTCTAGATCTATAGGTTTCTTCGAATTTTTTGGGCCTACAAATTCTACACCACCAGAGGAACTCTAGGTGAGAAAAAGAGAGTCAGGTGTTAGCCAAAACTGAGCCGACTAAACTTGATTTTACCGCTCAGTTATTAAAAATTTCATTTTCACGCCGACCTCTTTTTCATTTTACTTGTCAGGTGAAACCGACTAGACAAGTATACCACTTTGGTCGGCCTTTTAGACCCGACTCTTCTACCTCGACAAGTTCTTACTTGTCGGTTCTACCAGAAGGTTTTACTTCGACCATCTATCGGTAACTTCACTTCGACCACTAGTCGGTTACTTCACTTCAACCACTAGTCGTCTTGACCTCTTCGACTACTAGTCGGTTTCACTTGACAACTTGTCGGTTTTACTTGACCGTTTTACTTGGACTCACTTGCTCTCGTTTGGTTTTAGATGGAATTTACAAAGTATGTTTCTTAGTCTAAAAGACTTAAGAAATTACAAATGTTTTTCACCCATGAGTAATATGAAGTAAAAACCGATACAATAACAATTCAACATAGCTTATAAAAACATATAACCAAATATTTAGGAAGACTTAAGTCAACCACCCTGCCGTAAAACCTAGAACTTTCACGGGGTGAAAAATTTATGGATTCTTGTTCTTTCACTCAACCGTAATTGTAAACAACATTTACACAAGTAACTCTGGAAAGAATGTGTGGTTAAAAAAACATGCATTCAACCATAAACTATTTCATATAAATAACTTGTCCGAAAATAACAAAGGTAATACAAACTTGTCGATCCAAACTTGTCGCTCATCGACTGATCCTTTTACAGAGCTTCGAATCTTCGACAGAATCACACACACAAAATCTTGAGCTTCAACTTCACTTTCTTTTTTTTTCACCCTGGAGTTCTGCTGTGTTTTGTGTCTTGTGTCTTACTTGATTTACAATCTTCTTCTAATATTTATAGAAAACTTGAAAATTGCTTCTATGTGAATCTACAGACTTTCCATTAATGGATGTAATAACTATCTACCTACAAACTTAGCTTCATAAATTAATTCGATTGGTTTGAATTGCCGAATCGTGGAGTCTTCACTCTTGTCAGACTGACTGACAAGATCTTGACTAATACGTATTCTGATAGAGTCGGCTGAGATTAGATACAGATATGCGAGTAATTAATATTTCCAACACTCCCCCCTTAATTATTAGTAGATGGGGATTAAAAAAAAAAATTTACAAAATGTTTTAGAGCTTAAACATGCTCTGTTCATGACAGAGTTCACTACGCAGAAATTGTCATTCCAAGATAAATACGCAAATATTGGAATGTGTCCTTAGCCAATGGTATTGTAAAGATGTCTGCAAGTTGATCTTCTGACCTGCAAAATTCCAAACAAATTTCTTTGTTGTTCACCAAGTCTCTTATGAAATGAAACCTTATGTCAATGTGCTTGGTTATCTTGTGGAACACGTGATTCTTGGATAATGCAATGGCTGAATTGTTGTCACAGAAGATGGTTTTCAGTTCTTGATAGTTCTGTGACAAGTCTTTTAACACTCTCCTCATCTAGACAGCTTGACATGCATCACTTGTAGCTACAACATACTCTGCTTCTGCTAAAGACAGAGTTACTATGGGTTGTTTCTTTGAAGCCCATGAAACAACACCTGTACCAAAATGAAATGTGTACCCAGATGTGTTCTTCCTATCATCTATGCTGCCTCCATTGTCACTGTCAGTGTATCCAGTGAGTTTAAATTTTTCTGTGGTTGAATACATAATACCAAGGTATTTTGTGCCACTTACATACCTTAGAATTCTTTTACCTGCTTTCCAATGTGAGTCTTTTGGTGACTCCATGAATCTTGAGATCAGACTTATTCCATACATAATGTTTGGTCTTGTCGCTGTCAAATACATAAGGCTTCCAACAAGCCTTTTGAACAACATAGAATCTACAGTTGATCCTTCATCATCCTTGCTCAATTTTAAACCTGTTAATACTGGTGTTGGGGCTGTCTTGAAATAAACATGTTAAATATTTTTAAAACTTCACTTGCATACTTTGATTGTGATATAAAAATACCACTTTCAGACTTCTAAACTTCAATGCCCAGAAAAAACTTCATAAGCCCTAGATCAGTCATTTCAAATTCACTTTCCATGACTGCTTTAAAATATGATATACCAAAATCACCAGTAAATATTAAATCATCTATATACAAGCAGACAATTAGCATCTTACCTTGCTCATTCACTTTGGTGTACATTGTCAGCTCACTTTCACTTATGTGAAATCCATTTTCAGTGAAATAGGAATCAATCCTACTGTACCAAGCTCTAGGAGTTTCCTTTAAACCATAGAGTGCCTTTTTCAGCCTGTACACTTTATGCTCTTGACCTGGAAATCCATACCCTTGTGGTTGTTCCACATATACTTCCTCTTCTAGATAGCCATTTAAAAATGTCGACTTAACATCCATTTGATAAACATGCCATTTGTTTTGTTCAGCAATGGCCAAGACTGTTCTGACTGTATCCATGCCTCCAATAGGTGTAAACGTTTCATTGAAATCTATGTCGGGTTTCTGTGTGAACTCTCTTCCTACCATTCTTGCTTTGTGCTTCTGCACATTCCCATCAACATCCTGCTTGGTCTTGTAAATTCATTTGACATTGATTATATATTTGTATTTTGGTACATCTACCAGCTCCCATGTTTGGTTTTTCTCAACGCATTCTATTTCTTCATCCATGGATTGTTCCCATACTTCTTCTTCGACAACTTCTTCAAATGTTAATGGATCATATATAGGAGAAAATAATGCAAAGAGAGAGAATGAATTTGGTGTACCATCTTCATATAACTCACACAGACTTCTTGTCTTCATCGGTTTTGTTGATGTCGACCTTGACGAAATGCTTGATGGAGTCCATTGTCCTCTTGGTGTGCTTGTCGATGTAGCTTGAGCTGCCACTTGTGTCGATGGTCCTTGTGCTGAACCATTTCGTGGTGTCATGGGAGTCGATGGTGTTGCAACCAGTTGAATTACATGTGGTGTTTGAACCACTTCCTCTGCCATATCATCATTGTCGACATTCGACACAATCTTGACATTTATGTCGACAGTTCCATCCCATGATTCATTCTCGACAAATTAAACATCTCGACTGATTATCACTTTCCTTGTGACAGGATCATAGAACTTGTATGCTTTTGTGTGTTCAGAATAGCTGAGAAAAATACATTTTTGTCCCTTCTTGTCTAGTTTCCTTCTCATCGCATCTAGAACATGAGCATATGCAACACAACCAAAAACTTTTAAATGAGAAACACTATGATTCATACCTGTCCATGCTTCTTGAGGAACTTTGTTCTTCACACTCTTTTTTGGACACCGGTTCATAATGTAAACAACAGTTTCGACTGCTTCACCCCAATATTCATTTGGAAAATGCTTGGCTACCAACATGTTGCGCGCCATCTCCATGATGGTTCTGTTCTTTCTTTCGACAACACCGTTCTGCTGAGGTGTATGCCGTGCAGTGAATTGCTTTTGTATATTATGGGTCTTGCAAAATTTAGAATTTCATTTGAAACATATTCACCTCCTCTGTCGGTCCTCAAGATCTTGATGCAGTGTCCACTCTGGTTCTCCACGAGTGCCTTGAAGTGCTAAAAATAACCAAATGCATCAAATTTATTTTTCAGAAAATATACCCATGTTTTTCTTAAGTAGTCATCAATAAAATTTAGAAAATAATTGCAGCCACCAATAGATGATGTCTGCATTGGACCACAAATATCAGAGTGCACAATTCAAGTGGTGTGCGTGCTCTATATGACTTTTCGACTGGAAAAGTATCTCTATGCTGCTTGCCAAAAATGCATCCTTCACAAACCCTTTCTGATCTGTCAATCAATGAAAATCCTTTCACCATATTCTTTGTGTGCAGTATATTCAACCCACCAAAATTTAGATGTCCAAATCTGAAATGCCATGACCAGGATTCATTCTGAACTTCTGTTTGAAATGCAGCTTGCAAATCAGCGCTGCCATTTTTCTTCTTATCGAGGGGCTCGTCTGTTTCTTTACTTTTTACCTTGAACGCATCTCCTGTATTTGTCTTCCCTTTCATGTCGGGAACTATCCTCAATGGAAACAAGCGATTGCTTGTCATTAGCACTTTTGCTATTAGCTGGTCGCTTGGACGCTTGTCTTTAATCACACAGTGATCATCTTCTATGTGGACTCTATAGCCTTTATGTATCAGTTGTCCAATGCTTAACAAATTATGTTTTAGACCTTCGACATGATAGACATCAAGGATATACTTACTCTCCCCCTATTTGGTTAGAATACCGACAGTACCCTTTTCCAAAACAGTAACTTGGACATTGTTTCCAAGTGTAACATTAGTTTGAACTGAATTGTCTAGATTGGAAAACAAATTTAAATTACCAGTCATATGATTGCTGCAACCTGAATCTAAGTACCATATGTCATGTGGACTTTCTTAGACAACATTGCATTCAATTGGAGATGTAGATGCCATTAACATTGCACTTGTTGGAGCGCTGGTGTTGGTCGAATCATTTGGGCTTTGCCTTCCTTGGTCATATTGTTTCTTCTTGCATTCATATGCATAATGACCAAATTTCTTACAATAATGGCATTGAATTTTTTATTTATCAAACCTCTAGCCACTTGGATGACTTGGATTTTGATCATCTCCTCTACCAGCAACATTTGCAGGACTTCTGCCTCGTCCTCCTCTTGAATAACTTCTTCCTCTGCCTCTGGAGTTGTTTCTCCCCCTGCCTCTACCATGGCTTATGGATGATTGTGCTGCAAATGCACCTTCCAATGATGTCTATGTTCTGTTGATTTTGTGTTCATGATTGATGAGTGAAGCTTGCATCTCATCAATAGTAAACGTCGACATGCCTGTGTGCTCTTCCAAGGTCACAACCAAGTTTTCAGATCGTGGGGGAAGACTTCTGAGAATTTTTTCAACCACCCTTTGATCTTCTATGTCTTCTCCATGAGATTTCAGTTCATTTATTAAACCAACAACTCTGGTGTAGAATGAGTCTACAGTCTCTAAATATTTCGTGGACAGAGATTCAAAATATGCAACTTGGAAGTCTTTACTTTTCCCAAGCCTTGATAGGCAGTCTCCAATGTATCCCATGCTTTCTTAGCGTTAACTGTTGCTGCTATTCTTGGGAGTATACTTTCATGCATGGCTTGATGTATGTAGAACATAGCTTTTCCATCTTTCTTCCTCTGTCCCCTCAAGACATCTTTCTCAGCTTGTGTGAGATTGTTATATGCTGTCATGTCTGCTCTCTGCATAACCATGCAGGACTATCTCCTAGACATCTTGACCTCTGAACAAAGCTTTCATGGTTAGAGACCAATATTCATAATTCTTTCCTGTAAAAAATGGAGTTTGCAATGAACCAGAAGTGGAAGCCATTTTTAATTTTTAATTTTTCTTAGAAAATTACTTTTCCACTTTTAAGACAATATTTCTTTCCTAAACCTTTCTCTGATAGTTAGCCAAAACCGAGCCGACTAAACTTGAGTTTAACGCTCAATTATTGAAAATTTCATTTTCATGCCGATCTCTTTTTCTTTTTACTTGTTGGGTGAAACCGACTAGACAAGTATACCACTTTGGTCGGCCTTTTAGACTGAACTCTTTTACCTCGACAAGTTCTTACTTGTCGGTTCTACCGACAGGTCTTGTGGGTAACTTCACTCACTTGCTCTCGTTTGGTTTTAAACGATAGAAAAATATATAATCACTAAACAATAATTGTAAACAACATTTACACAAGTAACTCTCGAAAGAATGTGCTGTTAAATAAGCATGCATTCAACCATAAACTATTTCATATAAATAACTTGTCCGGAAATAACAAAGGTAATACAAACTTGTCGATCCAAACTTGTTCGCGAGTGATCTTTTTACAGAGCTTCGACTCTTGGACATAATCACATACAGAGAAGCTTGAGCTTCAACTTCACTTTCTTTTTTTTTCACCCTAGAGTTCTGCTGTCTCTTGTGTCTTACTTGATTTACAATCTTCTTCTACTATTTATAGGAAATCTGAAAATTGCTTCTACGCGAATCTACAGACTTGCCATTAATGGTTGTAATAACTATCTACCTACAAACTTAACTTTACAAATTAATTCGACTGGTTTACATTGCCGAATCGTGGTGTCTTTCACTCTTGTCTGACGGGCAAGATGTTGACTGATACAGACTCTGATAGAGTCGGCTAAAATCAGATACAGATGGGTGAGTAATTAATATTTCCAACAAGTTCGTAGATATTACTTGAGTTTCTTGGTTTATAGAAGGCATTGATTTAAAGGTGGAAAGCGCCTTGTATTCGGAGCCGAGCCAATGCGAGATGCAAGATGCGTTAAAAAGCCTCATATAAGCTACAGAGGCGCTCCTCTCTATTCAAACACCACACTGCCCTGGCCGTCATGGGCCTCCCACAAAATTGTATGTAGTTCATAATCCAACACACATACACTTGTGTAGAGCTTCAATGGCTGAGATTATGGCCTTAGCTTAGCTCACGAAGACTAAGACCGTCAACTACGGAGTTGTGGTGTTAAGGTTGCCCACGAGTTAAGCTGAGCCTTTGCAACGATGCAATAACTTTGCGGACTCGATGTTCTACATATGGAGAGGAGACGATTCACGACAACGATTAGAACACCCAAAGGCAAGCTGATATGTAAGGTTTGATTGTCATGTAAAACTACATTGCATCATCCAACAAGTGTTGATACCATAGTTACTAAATTCGAGTTATATTGCATTATCCTACAAGTGTTGATACCATAGTTACTAAGTTCGAATTTGATATGATATAGAAATAGCCCAAAAAAAATCATAAAAATCAACAATATCCAGGTTATATATATATTCTCTCACTTTTATGTCAGTCACGCTGTGCTATTACAGTTTAGAGTATTCAAATGCCAATAAAAATGCCACGAGAAGGGACAAGCCGCATGTATAACAGATAGGGTGTTCGAAACCAAAAGCCTTAAAATAAAATAAACTGTCACTGCTGCAGTCCAAACACGCGTCCACTGGAGACACTGAACCTTGCCGGTTCAAGTCCACATAGCCTGTTCAGTGGAATATAAACCATCATCGTTTTCATCCAAACCCACGTCCTTTTGAGGCAATGACCTCGTGGTGTCAAGTCCTTTCCTCCTGCATGTGAATCGAATTGAATCGAACGTCAATGAATAATTTGAAAGAATCATTCAATTTCTTGAATTTATTCGGTTGATTCGGCCAAATTTGGTTACTATAGTTCATAGAACCAAATCAAATTCGATATGGCATGGAAAGGTTGTTTGGCTCCGCGAGGTCAAATCCCTGAAATCTCACCAACTGGGTATCTAAGGAACGACCCTTACATAATTTGCCTCCTCTTTTTCTTATTTGGAATATCTGGAAGGCTAAGAACTGCAAGTTATTTGAAGATCCGAATCCTATTATGGCTGGCCTATTACATATTATTCATGAAGAGGTAAATTCTTATAAACCACTTTTGAAACACAGGAATAAAATCCAGATCATAGGAAAGCCTCCTGTTTCAAAATTTCCTATGATCTTCTTTGATGGAGCTGCAGCTAAAAGCATTGGTGGAGCAGGTATATGCATTTGGTTAAATGATCATCATTTGTTTGCTTTTAAACTTGGATGTGGGAGCAGCACGAATACAAGAGCAGAACTCTTAGCACTCTGGGCATCATTACGGGTTGCCAAAGATATTGGGTTGCCTTACCTACATATCTTTGGCGACTCCTCTGTGATTATAAATTGGGCAAAAGGGGAATCTACCCTGGACATGGTGAACCTTGAGGCTTGGTGCTACAACACCAGACTTCTCATGTCCTCATTCACCTGGGTGGATTTCAATTATGTCTACAGGGAACATAACAAGAGGGCAGATATCTTATCCAAGGAGGGGTTGTATTTGGCTCCTGGCCATTTCTTACTTACTGAATCATATGATGATGAGATTATTGGGGAAGAATCATTTCAGCTATTTTAGAATATGCTCATTCTATTACAGTTATTTATCTCATCGATTCTTTGAGCTATATCAGGTTTTCTGTTGAGCAGCTGTTACAGGATATATGAGAGTCACTCACCTGCTTGGATAAGATATCTGGGCTCTTGTTATATTTTCTATGGACATATTTGACTGATATTTTTACTGCTCACTTATGAGAGGACTATCATGTATTGATACCCAGGTGCTTGGTGTATTTTTGGTTTACACAGCTTGGGTATTATTTATTTATTGTTTGAGCTGCTATGAACTGTATTTAGCTCAGATTTTGCTTGACCCATTGGGGTTTGTATTGCTGACTGAAGATGTACAAGGTTACCTTTGATTCAATAGAATAACAATGAACTGCCTTTTTCGACTGAAAATAGGTCATATCCCTGTACTATCAATCGAGCAGTTGAAGTAATAATGAAACGTAAATGTTGTTTGGGTGACCTGGCGAGGTTATATCCCTGTATTAGCAGTTGAAGTAATAATGGAACCCATTGAGATATGAATTTTTTGTGCCTTTGAAAAAAATGATTTTCTTTGAAAACAAAAAAAATTGTGTAGTCAGGTGTTTAAAACACATAGTTGTTATAATTATGTTGGTTAATAAAATAAATTAAATTAGCATAAATCTATTTTAAATTAAATCTTTAGTAAATTTATGGGCGGGCACACTTCAATGCACAAGGGGTAGATGTTCCTAGTTTTATCGTTTTTATCATTACTAAATATTACAGCTCAATCTCAAGAGTGTAATCAATTTGGTATTCAGAAGTAAGGGCTTACCGTAACTCTGTTTGTTCACAAAACTACCGAAATAAGGATTTTTTTTTTTCTACGGAGAGTAGTGAGGTGCTCTATAGCCTAGTATCGAGGATGTGTTATAATGCTACATAATGATATGTAACATTTAAGAAAGTAATTTAAAAATTTATGTTGGTTCATAAAATAAATAAAACTAGCATAAATCCATTTTAAAATCGAATTTTCAGTAAACCTATGGGCACAGTCCACAAGGGGTAGATGCTCCTAGTCTTATCGTCTTTGAATGCAAAGGCATATCACTACTAAATAGGTGAAGACTTTGGTTTTCATTTCAAACCTGCAACAACAATAATGATAAGGTGATAAGGGCCTTTCCTTCCAAATTTGTTATCACATGACCTTTGTGAGAATGTGAGTGCTCGTCGCCATGAAAGTGAAAAGGGATACATGCTCTGTAACCTATCAGTGTAATGCTCAAAAACTATGTTTTTCTATGACCATTAATAGTCCTTGCAATATACTAAAATATTGCTCATATACATATATATTGTTAAGCAGCGGAAAGTGCACACACAAGATTTGCAGTTGAAGAATAACACATTGAGAAAGCGAAACTTAGAACAACAATAACACACAAGACATGGTGGTTTTACATGGTAAAACCTTGATGCAGCATCAAGGAAACATCCACCGAGCAAAGAATTGATGTTCTTATTACTCAAAACTTGGAGATTATCGATAACCAAAAGCAGGCTTACAACTATCTACACAGTACATACTTCCCTCTATAGAATTACATATATAGCATACTTCTCATAGTTACGAGAAATTGATTGTATTAACTGGAAAACCATCATATCCTATTTTGGAATGATTCGACATTACATAATTAACAATCAACACTTGTATGAACTGTGTAATATTCCAAACTAGAGGTTTCCCTTTTTGTGCATAGATTTGTTCATAGAGCTGCCATTTTATTGGTTGATTGTTGGTTTGCTTGGTTGGTGTAAATATGTATTTATCCAAAGATTAATTGCATGCGATAGTGGAATGAATAAACATCACAAATCCCATGATATTCAGCTTAAGAATGCTAACAGCTGATGTAAGTATACATGTACTCAAACTTTGAGAAATTGGATTGTACTCAAACTTTGAGAAATTGGATGATACTCAGGTGTATGAAAAGTGTTTAAAACTCAGATCTGAATGCAACTAAATAAACAGTCTTGTAGATGACTTAACAATATATAAAAGGTCAGATTATCATGGAGAATCATTAACAAAAATACCTTTATTTCCAATGCTGTAAGTGAACTCTAGAGGCTTTAAACCCAATGGATAATATGGTGTATATGGTTGGAACAGCTGCAATAACACATCTGCCAAGTGTACATGCAATAGATATGACAACCTTTAAATTGTGGAATTCTTCCCAGCAGTGGTCCAAGCTTCAATCGACGTAAAAACCTGAGTATAATAGCAGATTACTCCCTCAATAGTTGAATTGCTTGAGTGGTAATTACAGGGTTTGAATGATCACTGCAAATTACACATGAATGTAATGCATGCAACTCCAAAAGGGCAACATGACTTCCTTGAGATAGATCTGACCTCGAAATTTATGTATCGATACTAATACATCGTGCCACTATGAGATTGATGTCAACGATATCAGAGGTCGCTACCTTTCCTGAATGATGGAGACTGCTCAAGCTGTAGTGTATGGGAAAAATCTTGCATGTGATGACACCCAAATATAGAGAGGTCACACCCAGCCTACTATAAGTTGGAGGCTGATATAGATGAGTAATTGCTATTTTGGTGTGATTGAATGAGACTGTCCATGCCTTTTATACTTCCCACGTAGCCCTAATAACTGATGGTTTGCTCTCCCAATGCTTGATTAGGTATATATTCAAGGATAAGGATATTCACGTCTTCAATAAACGACCATACAACAGCTGATAGAGATTTGCTTCTTTGAATGCTTAATGAATGTGCCTTAGATAGTGAAGGAGAATACCGCTCAATCTTGAATGGATGCGCACAGTTGTGAAGAGGATCCAACGCTGCCCTAAACACAATAGATTTAAGATGCAATGATGTACACACTAGTGAATATAGATGATTCACCCTAGCAATTGGTTAGGGTGGATAGATTTCACCACCGAATCCAATTAGGTCAAGGCAATCCACCTTAAACCCTAAGTAGCTCACCGAGCTCCCAAAACTTGTTTCCAAGAAGATGAATAATAAAAATGATCCCCTTTTGGTTCAACTAACCTTCTTATATAGCTTTTAGGGCTTGCATGTCACTTTTAGGGTTTGCATGCATGCCATTTTTAGGGTTTGCATGCATGTCACTTTTGGGAACATTACAAACTGCTTGTAATAATAAATACAAGATCTGTTGTATCCCTCTTTTTAGGTAATTGATTGTCACTATTTCAACAATCTCTACCTTGACAACAATTAACCTGATACTTTACCTTGGTTCTTTCATCACCTCATTTGCAAGCCAAGAGAAGCGAAACACCACTACTAATGTAATAGTACTGGTTTTGTGAACATTTCAGCATGATGGACATTTTTAAATACTTCTACACCTCCATCAAAGCCTAAAGTAGATCTCCTTTCACTTGCATAATGTGAATCAATGTATCCACAAACTGAATTGTTGCAACCATTATAGGTGATATAATAAGCACTTATGCCTCTAGGATATTGAAGCACCCATTTCACGATTGCCCAACCTCGACTTTCCATTTGTCTAGTGATACAACCACTACATGTAAAAAATTTCATCTTACAGATACCGTCACATACATAAAATCTCCAATAGTACTCGCATACAATACACAAGACATAATCATTTTCTTCCTTATTACTACGACATAAACTTGAAAAAAGCTTAAAATGGAAAGTCAAAGGGATATTTTTCTGGTTTCAAATTCAATCCATAAAAAATTTCTTGACTATCTCCTTTGCCTACTTTTGTTGTGATAACCAAATCTTACTAGTTTCCATGTCTTTGTGTATTTATGTGCCCAAGATTTGTTCGGTAGCTCCTAGACCCTCGATATCAATTATCCTAACCAACTGAACCTTTAACCTACCAATATCAACTATGATTATGCTTGCTACAAGCATATCGTCAACATATAACACCAAAATAATGATTATACCATTATTCAAACTTTAAAAAAACACACAATGATCATACTCACTTCTTGTAAAATTTTGGCTTACCATGAAGAAATCAAACATGTACCATAGTCTGGGTACTTGTTTTTGAGTTTGCAAACAAATTATGTTGTGACTCGAACAAGATATTATGGTCGTTCCAATTACATTTCATCATCCATATCTCTATTAATGGTGATTTTGTGGGCACTAGGATCCCAAAATCTATACCCTTTAACTTCATCACCATAACCAACAATGATATAATTCTTGTAGAAATTCAAAGATTTTAAATCCGGAAGTAACTTGTAGTGCATAAATACTTGTAGCCCTTTCTTGCTCATATGATCCAATTGTCGGTGCCATAAACAAGTAGATTCACTAGCTTCCTCATATACCACTGTTATTTTAGTATTCCCTTCCAACTTGTAAAGATTCTCAATCTATGTAGCCTTCAGTACCACCAAATTGCCCTTGAACACCTTTAGTGCTCCACATTGACTTGTAAATGTATAACCTCCAGAATCCAAAAATCCCAAGGAAATTAAATTATTTTTAAGTTCTGGTACAATCTTACCTCCATTAACATCCTTTCAATACCATCGAATATCTTAATCTTAAATCCCAACAATTTTACAAGAAAAAATTAATATCTTCCATAAGAAAAACATTGTCATCAATAACTTTGAAGTATAAAACCAATTTCTATGTGGACACATGTGATGAGAAGCACTAGAGTCTAAGAACTAATCCTGATGATATTATGGGATGTTACAAACAAATAAAAATTCATCAACAATGCTTGAACTTGCCTCAATCGAATTTGCTTCCTTTGTGGAGTCATCCTTATATTCTTTCCTCTTCTAACAATATTTCTTGATCGCTTGGTTTATTGCAGAACCAAGATTTTCTAACTTTTGACTTAGATATGGATATACCTTTCAAATCTTTCCCTCTTTCTTTAGATTGACCTCTAGCCACCATTGCTTCTGATGTAGAGGGTTCTATACTATTTTTGTCTTCATTTCCTCGTACAACAAAGACTCACAACAAAATCATAATCAAGGGTGTCTGTTGAGATAAATCACATAGACATGGCTAAGTGATTCCAATATTTAGGAAATGAACATAATAGCATGACTTCCTCAACTTCGTCATCGTACTTTACATCCATACTAGTTAATTGACAAATCTAAATAACAAATCTAAATATTGAAAGCATTTAAACGATTAGTAATTTGTGTACCTTCTTTCATTTACAAATAGTACAACTGCATCTTCAAACATATTTTATCTATTAAGGATTTCATCATTAAAAGCATTTCCAATATGCGCAATAAACTTGTTTTTGTCTCTTCTCCAACAATGCTAAACATAACATCATCTTCCAAACACAAATGAATATTACTAAAAGCTTCTGTATCTAGATCTTCCCAATCTTCATCTATGATGCATGTAGGTCTTCTTTTCAATTCCTTTTGTATACCTTGTTTTTTTTTCCAGAAGAAAAAATCCTGTCCTTGGTATTCATGAAGAATTAAAGGGAATTTTACATCACTGGTATGAGACCAAAACAAACATCAGCATATCAAGAGATACTGGTCCGAACAAGCAACACGAAAAAGGTGCCAGACCTAAAGGTCATAACTCAGCATGGATAGGAGAGACCCAAAGAGTTCTCCATTACATCCTTACATATATCTAGAGAGCACAAAGAGAGGTCAGAAGGCACCTCCAAGGAGGTCCAAGAACCCACATCAATAGAAGAAACCAAGATTCTGAAACAATACAAAGTTCCCAAAAAGAAAGGGAGCCCAGCTCCAACACATAGCTCAAAAGAGCATAAATTCACCAAACTCAGAAACAATGCCATCCAAAAACTCAAATATATGGAAAAGGCATGGAGCCAACAACAGGGCCCCCTTGGAGAGGCCATCTGCACACTGGTTGTGCTCTCTGTATATATGCTGCATGTCTATTCTAAGAAAATTTGGCATCATTTGTCTAATGGCCTCATACTAGTAGTCCAAAGCAAGGCAAGACAGAGCTGCCTTACCCAAATCCTAGTTGATGATCACTGAAGAGTATCCAAAGATGTGCAAAGAGAGAAGCCCCAATGCTGTTTCCCAGTACAAAAGAGTCCACAAGGCCAGCAATTCAGCCCTCGAATTTGTACTCACACCACATCCCAACTTGATATGAAAAGAATGATCACTGCTGATTGCTAGATAAACCCCAACCCCTCCTTTTCCTTATACTGCAGCACCATCAAAAAAACTGACTGGATAGACCAATAATGGAGCAAGGTCAATGTTCCTGACTTTTTTCTTTTTTTCCGGAACTGGGAAGCTGTGAATATAAGAATCCACCTTGCTAGTGAGCGTAACATGAGAGATTCTTTTGCCCTAAAAAATGCCTCTGTTTCGTGCATTCCAAACACACCAAAACACAAAAAAGGGGATGTAGTAATGTGTGGGATTGTGGATCATCTAGTCGTCCAAGAACTCATCAAGGGATCCAGTAGAGCCAGGGAGCGAGAAAAGATAGATATTTTTCAAAGCTTCAAAAATAGAAATGGTTAAGGAACACTCCATAAATATATGCTGAACAGATTCTTCCTCGGAGTGACATAACCAACATCTACTCGGGCCAAACCAGCCTCTGCCCACCAGATTATCCCAGGTTAAAATTATGTTCTTTAATGCTAGCCAAACGAAGCATTTTATCTTTAGTGGGAAGCTATGGTTCCATAAACCTGTCATGATCTTTTCCTTACTCAGGGCCAATTGTGAAGTGATAATCAGATCATAGTCCATAGCTGCAGTGACCCTCCCATTTTTTTTATTATGTGACCAAAGCAAGGAGTCTGAATATTCAGTCAGACGGATACCACCATGCTGTAAACCCGAGATATAAGAGTCCCAAACAAGTTTCCAGTCACCCCCTAACTCCAGATCATTGGCCGACAACCAATATGCCTGAGAGTTGGCAAAGGGATTTATGGCATGCTGAAGTGTAGTAATCCCATAGTCACTGAGATAGGATCTTAAATCCTGAGAAAAGAAGTGACACTCATTAATACTTGAGACTAGATCAGTGCCAATGAAAACATCCTGTCCATCACCCACCTTCCAACTCATACATCTTCCAAGCCAAGAAATGGTTTTTAAAAACCCATTCCAAATAATGGAAGTGCCTCTGGACACAAACTTTTTATTTCTCAACCATACCGCCATTGATTGTTGCTTTAAGTATTTTGCAGAGATGACCTGGTGCCAGATACCAAAACTCTTAAGGGCCAACCAAAGACTCCTCAGTCTTAAGGAGATGCTGAACCAGACTAAGTTTTTTATGCCCCAGCCCCAAAATCAAGTGGCCTTGCCAGAGTCTGCCAATCCAAAAGATAAAATCGAAATTTGTTCTTGCCGGATCCCCACATGAAGGAGAAGATCATTTGTCTCATCTTGTTGAGAATAGATACCAGGATTGGTGCTAGAGAAAACCAATAGAACGGTAAGCTAGATAGTACAGCCCGGATAAGTAGAAGCCTACCTCCCAGAGAAAGGAGTTTGAATGTCCAATTTCCAATTCTTTTTTCAAACCTTTTCAACAGTCAGTGCCAGTCCTTCACTTCATAGCCCAAAGGTTTGATAAAATATCCCAGGTACTTAAAACCCACATGCATTGGCTCGATACTGTAAGGTAGAAAGAGATGAATTCTATTCAAAACCCTCTCCTCCAGCTCATTAAAGAGAAAACCAGATTTGTCAATGCATACACACATACTAGCAGCAGAACATAAGATCTCAAGAATGACTTCAAAAGACAACCACTCTTCCAAAGTACCTAGACCAAAAATCACTACATCATCAACGAAAAGTAGGTGAGTAAGGGTGAGGGAGGCTGAAATTTTGATTCCCCTAATCCTTCCACCCCCTTTAGCATATTTTGTAGACCTTGTTGCACCAACTGATCACGCATATTTTGTTTCCAAAGTTTGAAGTTATTCTGTTCATTGAATTTCTCCACCTTGAACTTTGCACTAGACAGTTTTTCCATCGAAACAATCACCATAACTTTATCACATTCACTCTTTCTCCACAATGGTTTTCCTCTCCTTCATCATCTTCCATTGGATCGTGTCCAAAAAATCATGGGTCCTCTTGTGATCTCCTCCACAGAACATGTGCTCAAGCAATGTGTCGTTAATAACCCCTTCGTAGCCTTCCTGGAGCTCTATTGGAGTTGCAAATAGTCAAAGATCGAATTTCTTGCTCAATGCTTGTGATTCTTACTTGATAGACCATCAACCACTTTTCTCCCAGTTATTCTAGAGCAGGGTGTAAGTCCCAATGCGGATGAGACTTGAGATTGCAATGGTCTAGTAAGTAAACAACCCAAATTTTCTCCTAGCAATTTCATAATTATATCATGCCACCGGCAATCTTTATTATAATATTCTACAAACATCCTCGGTCGAGCAATGTGTCTCTTTCTATGTGGCTCCATTGGAACACATCCACAAAACATGAGCATATGTCGAACTATAGGTGGCATTCCACCGTGATGTTTCCTTTCTACTTTATGGAATTTCAAATATACCTTAGCGTGCAACTCAACATTGATTTCAAATATATCTTCAAAAACATTCCACCACGACCTATGTAGATTGGTTCTAATATATCAAATCATGGATGTTTAATCCCGTTGAAACAACGACAATCGATTTCCCACGGAATTGGATATGGGCAACTTCCTTTAGCAAATGAAGTTCTCCTTCATTTAGACCTTTCAAAGCAAACCCTAATGACTAAAGTAATATTAAAAGTGAGCTAGAAACCCTAAAAGTAGGGCACTCTTCTTAGAGTTATTTTGGAGGTTTTATTTCATCACAAAATTACATTTGTCAACCTCTCCTTGAGGTCACTCCAAATATGTGTCCATGTGCCTCGATCCATGTGAAATGCCCCTCTAACATGCTTTATATGCCAACTTAAGTTAGCATAGGGACAGGGATGCATTTAATTGGTCAATTTTATGCAACTCTTTAAGAGATGTTATATATTTGTGTAAGCTCGCAGAGGAAAAATTACAATATCAGAGTGTGTGAGGAAATAGTTGTAAGTTGTTGTAATATCCATATTTGAGGAATAAGAATATTGATGCTATTTTCCCGATGGATGTTTCTCTATTAAGGGTTTTACAATGTAAAACCTTTGTGTTCAATTCGTGTGATTTCCATTGCTTCATTTCTATGTCTATTTATCTTTGCTTATTTATGCATCTTTTGCCAACAAGTGATATCAGAGCATGGTTGGACGACATATAGAACAAATTGCTTTTGTGGAGAAATCGGGATCATCGCACCCCACGATTGTTTAAGAGAGTGATAATTGCATATATATTTATCTTGTTCATCAAGTTGTTCATTTAGAAAAAAAAGAGTGATAATGTGTTTCCTTGGACCATCATTCCCCTTGACTCTATAAAGGAGCGATGATACCATTGCCCCCATTTCCCTACGGGAGGTGCTATGACATTGAAAACTTGTTAAAGGATTATATTTTGGTATATATATATATATATATATATATATATATATTATCCAAGAGGATATCCCAAGGGACCAAAAATCAAAATCATCAAATGTTGTACGGAAGTATACAATTGTATAGAGCTCATCGAGAGCTTTGCAATGATATTAATTTCGTTGAAATAGGAGTTTGTACGTGAAAGATATTACATTCTGAAGTTTCATGCAAATAGGCACAATTAACAATGACGAGGTATTAAAGTCAACTTTTGACTTCTGACATCGAGATCGAAACAGTCAAGAATAGAGAGTTGGGATGTTCATTGCAGAAAATGTTAAGCTCGTGCCAACTTCAAACGTCAGGGTTGGAACAATTAGGAATCAGGAATCAGGATGTTAATTGTTAATCCCGTGCTGACTTCATAATTTCGATGTCGGAATCAGAATAGTCAAGAATCGGGAGTCGGCATGTTCATTGCAGAAAATGTTAATCTCATGCCGAATTTTGACTTCCAACATTGGGATCATAACAGTTGGGAATCGAGAATCGGGATGTTCATTGTAGAAAATTTTAATCTCGTGCCAAATTTTGACTTTCGACTTCCCAAGTTAGTATTGGAAAGTCAACAGATTGTTGTTATGTTGTTTGGCAGTTCCAACTTCTGACTTTTGACATTGGAATAGTCAGGATTGGTACAGTCAGGGTCTGCACATCAAAACATAAAAAATGGATAGGTAGGCATCGGGATATTCGGGATCGTGGTGTCGAATTACAGATCAGCGGTCGAGCATAATCGAGGGTGGATCAAGACGAACTACCGAAAATTAATTTGGAAGTTACGCTTGTGGATTTTTTTTCAATCTGACAAAGATAATTTCCGTTTGAATCGGGATTTTTGGTTCCTGATTTGCATTAAGTATATGCCTTCAATATTGGAGTTGATATTTAAGGATAATTTGAGCATGAAATGAGATTTCATACTCAATTGGGTGTGGCACCTATGGATCTAGAAACCAATCTAGTTTGTTATTTAAACATGTAATTTGGACACAGAAGACAGAGTGATAGAGAGAGAGAAAAATAGAGGAATTGGTAAAAAACAGAGGTTTGATAGATTGTTCGACTGAGAAAGTTCAAAATTGATAGTGAGAGGGTCGAATGTGAAGACCATTATGGTCGATACCAATGCAGTGAAGCTACAACACGGTTCTAAAGTGGTTTTGATAATACATGAGACAAGTTCTCATACATCATGTTAGGGGAGGTTCTTGGAAGAGCTAATTAGCATCGGTGCAATCTGTTGTTGTAAGTAATAGACATAATCTCTAGGAGTTCTTTGTATTGGTGTAAGTTTGCAACATTTGAAGAAATTAATTAAAACAATCCCATTGGAATCGAGGACCCAGAGACGTAGTCCAAACCAGACGAAATATGTTATGAAGTTGCATTCTTCAATTTATGATTTGCATTCCTTTTATTTATGCATTATGTTTTAAGAGTTTCCATTTTAAAATGTTCCCTAGATAATTTTTTGTTTAAAAACATTCACACAGAATCACATAATTCATGGTTAACACGATCCTGTAAAATTGAGATCAAGTTGGTATCAGAGTTTGATTAACCAAGGAATTGTGAGTGTGTGAATGCTTGCTAGGTCCAAGCTTAAAGCAGGAGAAGGAGAACTTGAGCCTTTCAATCCAGAAATTGGACGTCTAACTCAAAGGAAGGAAATGAAAAATAAAGACTATGGAGTAGAGGATGAGAAGGCCTTCCGCAAGGATTTCTACCAGATGGAAGGAAACGTAGAAAAGTTGTTTTCAGACTATCAAAGGAGATTGGAAAAGAAGATAAAGAAGTATATGAGAGAAAGGAGTAGTAGTTCAGAGAATAAAGGTAATGGAGGAGATCCTACTAAAACTCCACCATCTCCATCATCATCTTCTTCTAGTACTAATTCTTTTGTACTTCATCTAATGCACATAAAAACATTTTGAGAAATCTGATATGAGCAAACCATTATTGAAGCTTGATATAAAGCATAATTTACCCATGTTTAATAGAGAGGTTAATGTTGAAAAACTAGATGACTGGGTTGAGAAAATAAAGGTTTATTGCAGAATCTGGAAGCTTGTAGGAGTTGAAGATAAAATCCAGTTGGCCTCACTTCGAATTGGAGGAACTGCTATCATATGGTGGGAGAGAAAAAATCAAGAGGACCTGATTATTAAAGGTAATTTTATTTCCTCACGGTATGAGTTTGTTTCAACATTGAAAAAATAGTTATATCCATTGGGGTATAAACAATAAGATATGATGGAGTGGAAGAATTATACACAAGGTAAGGGGAAAAGTGTGCAGGATTGCACACAAGAGTTTATAAAGAGGGATTTAGTGCTGGGTATTCCTATCTATACTCAAGAAACACTTCTTAAATACATAGGAGGATTGCATAGGTACTAAAATCATACAATCTTGATGTTTAATCCTAACAATATGAATGAAGTGTGTGTCCAAGACGCCTATATCGAGTCTACGGGGAAGAATATTGCTGGTAACTTTTCCAAGAATCCTTTTAGGAGGAAACACTTTTAAAGGAAAAGGGAAATGTAAGCATAGTGACTACAGTAAAAAAATTAGGTGATAAACCTACATGCACACATTGTCATAGAAAGGGTCATGTATTAATCTGTCACAGTAATCTAGGGACTAAAACACAGTCTCAGAAAAGATTAATAACAATAGGTCATGAAAATAGTGTAATGGGGCTACAAAATGAGTAGTCGCTCTGTATATTCACACAAAGAATGAGTAATACAATACAAGATCATGCTGCAAGCATGAATGACAAAGCAATTCGAATTCCCAAGGAGGTCATTCGAATTGAATGAGTGGGTTTAGCTTAACTGAATGTAATCCACAGTCAACACTCAAGTTAACCACCGATCAAAACCCTAATTGACTCAACTGAGCCCTAACTGAGGTCAGAGTGCAATACATGACTGAGTCTAACTGAAAGTAGGTCAGACATATGTCACAACAAACCAACTAACAAGTGGTAGCGCATCAATGACTCCAATGAACCCCGATGAGGTTAACTGAAGTGTAACTGAACATTAGAAGTGGTTGGAGGCGCCCTTGTTGACTCCAGTCCATTAAATAATCAATAAATAATCAATTTAATGATGGAGGGCACCTTCACTGCTCTGTTTAGCTGATTGTAACCATCAGTTAGAAATATGGGGCATTAATGACACTCAGATCACCCTCGGAGTGCTCCAGTTAGCCTCCCCGAATGTAGGAGAAGGCTAAGTTAGCCTCCTTGACTGAAGGTAGGCGTGGGTGTGATCTAGCTGATGTCATCTAGTGCTCCTTTGATGTCAATTAAGTCAATAATACTTTGGATAGTGGTTTAACTAGGCCAAATTGACCAAAAAGAGTGTGTAAGGTGGTAAATGTCTCCAACACCCCCCCTTAAGCTATACTCAGGAGGAGTTAGAAAACAAAAAATGCATAAAAATACTAAGGCCCCCGCAACTAAGGCCATAGGTCACCCTGTACAATGCTGAAATTGAAACAATGCTCAAAAACAAACTAAGTGAGGAAAAGAGGGAAAACCCAGTTGGAAAACCCCCCCCTCAAGCTGAACACTGAAAGTAGTCTGAATCACCTTGATGAACTCACCCCCAACAGTGAACGGAGGTAAGTGAACTTCTTTTCTGAAAAGCTCTTGGTGAAGATGTCTGCTATCTGCTCATCAGTCGGGTAGTATTGCAGAATGATGGTCTTGTCATGCACTAGCTCCCTGATATAGTGCATGTGGATCTCTACATGCTTGGTCCTTTGCCTGGTAACTGGATCTGTGGATATCTTAATAGCACTTTGATTGTCACAAAAGAGGACAGTGGACAAAGTACTACCAAGATCAAACTCTGAAAGAATGCCTTGCAACCAAACTGCTTGGATGCAAGCATTCACCGCTCCTTGATACTCGGCCTCTGCTGAAGATAATGCTATGGCAGCCTGCTTTTTGCTGGACTACCAAATATGGCCACCACCAAACATGAATACATATCCGGAAGTATACTTCTGATCAATAGAGTCACCTTCCCAATCGAAATCTGTGTATCCAACCAGCTCTAGCTTGGAGTTTGCAGCATAGTGAATGCCGTAGGTCCTAGTTCCCTGAATATACTGGAGGATCCTCTTGGATTCCTTCCAATGAATATCATGAGGCTGTTGCATGTATCTTGATACAACATTCACGGCATAACAGATATCAGGCCGAGAATGTGTCAAGTACAACAAGCTACCAATCAACTGTCGATAGATAGTGCAGTCCATGGGAGGTGTGCTTTTTCCTTCTTCAAGGCTGATCCCTGAAAGGAAAGGGAATGGTGCAGGCCTACATTCAACCATGTTAAACTTGACTAACAGGTATGATATGTATTTGGACTGAGTGACCATTATCCCATCAGAATTTCGCTCAATTTTGCGCCCCAAAAATTGTTTTAGGAGCCCCAAATCACTCATTTCAAAGGCATTGTGGAGAGCAGTTTTGATGGCTGAAATGGAAGCAACTGTTCTACCTGTGATCAGTAAGTCATCAACATATAAAACAATAATAATCAAATGACCATCAAACTTCTATAAATACACATTTGGATCTTATCTACACCTTTGGAAGTTTTGCGAGAGAAGGAAGGCATCCATCTTGGAATACCACTCTCTTAGGGCCTGTTTTAACCCGTATAGTGACTTCTTTAACTTGCAAACCAAAGATGGATCAGAGATGTATCCCTCAGGCTGCTTCATGTATATCTCCTCATGAATATCTCCATACAGAAAGGCTGACTTAACATCGATATGATGCACTTCCCAATGCTTAGATGTCGAAATTTCCAAAACTAGGTGGATGGAGTCCATTTTTGCAACCAGTGCAAAGGTCTCATGGTAGTCCACACCTTGGACCTGAGAGAAAAATTTTGCCACTAGCCTTGCCTTATATTTGTAGGTGATTCCATCAGCAGCAACCTTGGTCTGAAACACTCACTTGCATTGAACCAATTTCCTTCCCGGAGGAAGAGAAACTAGCTCCCAAGTAGTGTTTTTTTGAAGATAATTCATCTCTTCATCCATGGCAACTTGCCATCTCGGATCCTTCCGAGCATGGTAGTAGGATTTTGAGTCTGAAATAATCATCAAATAGCAAGTTTTATACAACAAATTATCAGGACAAGAGAGCGCAATACCCGCTCTTTGGAAATCAGACCGGGTTCTCCTTGGATCATCCAGATTCCAAGGTTATCTCTTGCGGAGGAGAGTGTCTGTTGGGCCCATGTGGGAAGATAATTTTGTACTTCAGGTTATGATTCAGCATTTGATTTTTGTTACACACTGATATAAAAAATCAGAGGATCCAAATTAGGGTCATCACCCCCAATTTCATCATCCAAATATTCAGTAGAATAGGAAGGAAATTCAACAGTTTTCTCCTTCACTAGTTCCACCTCCTGAAGAGGCTCATTGAACTTGACACTTCTCTCGATGATGATCTATTTTGTTTTGATATCTAGCAGCTTGAAACCTTTTGATTCATCAAGATACCCATTAAACAGACATTCTATGCTTTGTGGTTGCAAAGCCCTTCTTTTATCAAGTGGAATATGGGCCCATGCAATGGATCCAAACACCCATAGGTTCGACACATCCGGATTGTGTCCAAAGTATGCTTCAAAAGGGGTCTTCCCTTTCACAGATGAGTGTGGCACCCTGTTCTGAATGTATGCTGCAGGATGCATGGATTCAGCCCACAAATTTGCAGACAACTTCTTTGATTCCAACATACAGGTGGTCATCTCCTTGAGAGACCGATGCATGGATTCCGCTACTCCGTTCTGCTGGGGAGTGTAGGGAATTGAATGTTGGACCTGAATACCACTTTGGGATAATATGTGCAGCAACGCATTACTGACATGCTCCCCGCCATTATCATATCTCAAGATCTTGATCTTAATCCCAGAGGCATTCTCGATCAAGGCCTTAAGTTCAGAAATTTTTTCACATACTTCAGACTTCTTTTTGAGAAAGAAGACCCATGTGTACCTTGAAAAATCATCTATAAAAGTTAGAAGATACATTGATCCATTCATGGATGTGACAAGAATTGGACCGCTGATATTAGAATGTATCAGCCCCAATATGCATGTAGCTCGGTTTTCCTTCCCCTGATCGTACTTGTGCTCAAGGTGTTTTCCAACCACACAGCCCTTGCAAATTTCGGTGGTTGCCTTGATGACCGGGAGGCATTCAACCATGGAGTTTTTCTGTAATTGCTGCAAATATTTGAAATTTAGATGGCCAAATCTTTCATGCCACAGCCTACTAACTTCATTTCCATGAGTTAGCAGAGCGATGGGATTTGCATCCGCCACAAAGTGGGAGAACTCATAGGATTTTGCATGATGGTTTGCAAGGCCTTTAGCAATGAGTTTCCTGGATGCAAGTTTTGTTATCTCAACATCATTTGGGATGAAAGAAACTCTCTTAGGCACTCCTGTATGTGTCATCTGATAGACACTAAGGAGATTTGATGCTAGAGACGGTACATACAAAACATTTGAAAAATAGCCATTCTCAAGATCAACCGTACCTTGTCCTTCTGAAATGATGGTGGAGTCATCTCCCATGTGGATTTGGATGGGTTTTTCGGTCTCCAAGGATGAAAAGGAGTCTCTTTTAGCCATCATGTGGTTTGAAGATCCATAATCAATCAAGAGTGCTTTGGACTTCGAAGTGCTTGCCATGAGGGCATGACCTTTTTCATGCTGTGGTTCCCGATCTTGCTGATCTCTCCTCCAAAATATTTCCAGAGGATTGATGTGATTTCTCTCAAGGAGAGAGGTAGCTTTTTCAAGCTTCTTCTTCATGTAGGCATGTTCAGGGTGGAAGCCCTTCCCGCAATATGAACACTTGAATTTTTCCTTTCCATGATGCCCTTTTCCTTTCCATGATGCCCTTTTCCTTTGTTCTTCCTTGAGCCGGAAGACTCATCATGCTGCTGGTTTTCAACTTTAGGCTTAGGAGCTTTGAATTTGGTTTTTGGGTTCTTCTACTGCTTTCCTTAACCCTTCATATCTTTGGGCCCTGAGACATGGAGGGCTTGATCACGGGAGGATATGATGATCCTCATCTGGACAAGCTTATCATGTTCACTTGTTAGGGACTCAATGAAGGCATTGAGTGTAGGCATCTTCCATCCAGGGGTTGTGAGCTTCCCCGCACGGAATGTAGAGACAAAAACTAAATAATCAACTCCAAGTTTGGAGAGTATGGCAAGGATGAGCTGATCATCCTCCTTCTCCACTTTGCATTGCTTCAAGAGTAAGAGAATGTGCTTGAACTTTGTGAAAAAGTCATTCAAGGTCTCGAAATTGGAAGGTTGGAGAGAAATCAATTCAATTTCGAGCTGGTAAACTCTCAAATCATCCTGCTTTCCATATAGAGTTTCCAATTTGTCCCAAATTTCCTTTGGAGTCTTCAATCCTGAAAGATGGAAAAGAAGATCCCAGGAAATAGAGAGGCACAAGAATCTGAATGCTTCATCCTTCTTGTTCAAGAATCTTGATTTGTCTATAGCAGTACTAGACTCATCTTCAGTGTCCATGGTGACTCTATATAGACATCTGGCATGTAGATGGATCTCCATGTCTCCTTTCCATGAGTGGAAATTGAACGGAGTCAAAAGATCTACTGAAGA
Organism: Pseudotsuga menziesii; assembly: GCA_001517045.1. NCBI lineage: Eukaryota > Viridiplantae > Streptophyta > Pinopsida > Pinales > Pinaceae > Pseudotsuga > Pseudotsuga menziesii. Next base: position 772,284 of record LPNX010867444.1, read on the forward strand.
GGCCATCTGAATTTGCTGGAGCTAATGCTTCACCTATAGAAAACCTGAAAATCACAACAGAAAGGGAAATGTAAGGTCAAACAGCTTGCACATTTTAGGCTTTCATCACACCCAACATAGTCAATCAAGCAAGCTTGATCAACAAGTTCTTTACTTGGGGTATTAAGTGGTAAGCCTTGGCTTCTGGTACAGTGCTGGATTTTTGAGCTATTGCTCAATTTTCATGCAAGATCTGTCAAAAACCTTATTTTTGAGAGATCTAAGCTTCATCACACTGTGAGCTTTGATACCATATTAATCTGTCACAGTAATCTAGGGACTAAAACACAGTCTCAGAAAAGATTAATGACAATAAGTCATGAAAATAGTGTAATAGGGCTACAAAATGAGTAGCCACTCTATATATTCACACAAAGAATGAGTAATACAATACAAGATCATGCTGCAAGCATGAATGACAAAGAAATTCGAATTCCCAAGGAGGTCATTCGAATTGAATGAGTGAGTCTAGCTTAACTAAATGTAAGCCACAGTCAACACTCAAGTTAACCACTGATCAAAACCCTAATTGACTCAACTAAGCCCTAACTAAAGTTAGAGTGCAATAAATGACCGAGTCTAACTGAAAGTAGGTCAGACATATGTCACAACAAACCAACCAACAAGTGGTAGCGCATCAATGACTCCAATGAACCCCGATGAGGTTAACTGAAGTGTAACTGAACATCATAAGTGGTTGGAGGCGCCCCTATTGACTCCAGTTCATTAAATAATCAATAAATAATCAATTTAATGATGGAGGGCACCTTCAATGCTCTGTTTAACTGATTGTAACCATCATTTAGCAATACAGGTCATTAATGACACTCAGAATACCCCCAGAGTGCTCCAGTTAGCCTCCCCGAATGTAGGAGAAGGATAAGTTAGCCTCCTTGACTGAAGGTAGGCGTGGGTGTGATCTAGCTGATGTCATCTAGTGCTCCTCTGATGTCAATTAAGTCAATAATGCTTAGGATAGTGGTTTAACTAGGCCAACTTGACCAAAAAGAGTGTGTAAGGTGGTAAATGTCTCCAACATCATGACGCATACAAATGCTGGAAACTCCACACATAACCCAAGCCAAAGAAGTTTCAGAACAAGCAGGAGGAAAGTATACCATTGCCACTATCCAGCATGATCTGGGATCAAACTATGGAGATGAAAAAAATTGCAGTCACATGTTTACAAGGTAAATCTTTTTCTGATTGTGTTTCAAAAATTGAACTTGTTATTATTGAAAAGAAAGGAGTGAGCTATTTCAAGTCGGGGTGATTTCTAAACATACAAAAATTGATAATTTATTTGATAGTGGATCACAAGTTAACTTGATTTCAAAAGAAATAGTTAAGAATCTTGGTTTGAAAAATAAGCCACACCCCAAACCTTATCCACTTGGATGGGTTTGTGAAAATTCCCAACTTCAAGTTACCAAGCAGAGCAAACTTAGGTTTGTGATAAATTTTGGATTTATGGATGAAGTTTATTTGGATGTGGTTCCACTAGATATTTGTGGTATTGTATTAGGCATCCCTTATCTTTATGACAAGAAAGCAATCTTCTACAGGGAAGAAAAAAAATACCATTTGTTTAAAAATGGAGCAAAAATAATAGTAAGATCCCACCACATAAAGACAAATATGTCACTAGTTTATGTTGGACAGATGAAGAGTTTCGTAAACAGCATTAAGAAATTTGTTCCCATGATTTTTAAACCCAAAGAACGTGATAGCAGTATTGCTTTTAAGGGATGTGATCCTTTGCATAAAAATTGTTTGATTAAGGTTGTTTCTGACTTTGATGATATATTTCAGGAACCATGAGGATTTCCTCCTAAGAGGAAGGTTCAACATGAGATCCAATTGCTGAAAGATGCTCCATTTCCTAACCTTGGTTTGTACAAATTATTAGTAGTTGAAAATGAAGAAGTTAACAAACAAGTATAGGAGTCGATTAAGAAGGGTTCATTCGTCCGAGCTCTTTTATGTGGATCACCCATAGTACTTGTTCCAAATCAAGATAGCATGTGGTAGATGTGCGTTGGTTTTCAAGCTCTAAACAAAATCATGGTAAAAAATCAATATCCTATTCCCCGTATTGATGATCTTTTTGATCAATTAAAGAATGCAATTTATTTCACTGAGGTAGACTTGTGAAGTGGTTACCATCAAATCAAAATTCATGAAAATGATATTTGGAAAACCGATTTTAAAACTAAATGGGATTTATATGAATGGATGGTTATGCCCTTTGGGATTTGTAATTCTCCCGCCACATTCATGCAGGTAATGAATGATGTATTTAAGAAATTCATTGATGACTTTGTAATAGTCTACTTATATGATATTTTGATCTTCAGTTGAACTTGGGAAGATCATGAAGCATGTAAGACAGGTCTTATATGTCTTAGCATGGGAGAAATTGTTTGTAAATATGTCGAAATGTGAGTTTGGGAAAACATATTGGTTTATTTTGGTTACATTGTAGGGCGTGGTGAACTGATTATAGATCCCTCTAAAGTTGAGGTCATTCAAAATTGTCCCAAGCCAACTAATGTAACCCAAGTTAGAAGCTTTCTGGGATCATCCCAATATTGTAGGAATTTTATAGCTAATTTCTCATATATTTCTTCTCCTCTACAAGATTTGACAAGTGTGAAATAGGATTTTCAGTGGGGAGGCAAAGAGCCGAAGGCCTTCAACACTTTGAAAGTAAAAATTAGTACAACACCAATACTTGCATTGTCTGATCTGCAACATCCATTTGAGATTGAAATTGATGCTAGTTGTTATGCCATGGGGGAAGTCTTAATGCAACATAAGAAACCTATATTCTATCATCATGAAATATTCTCTAAAGAAGTAGATAAATATCCCACATATTATAAAGAGTTGTATGCATTAGTACAAAGTGTGAAGAAGTGAAAACAATATTTAATGGGTAAAGAAACAATCATACATATTTATCATCAACCATTACAATATTTACAATAACAAACTAAGCTACAATAGTCAAGGCACATCAAATGGATGGAATTTCTACAATAATTTCACTTAGTCACTAAATTTAAAAACAGAATTTAGAATAAAGTTGTAGACATGTTATCAAGACCTCCAACAAATGCATCAATTATCTTGCAAAATGGTCCAATGGATCATGAAAGTTACATTGAAAAATATACTAAGATTGAAGACTTCAAAGATGTGTATGTATCTTAATGCATGGCATACAAAATGAAGAATTAAACTATCATATTCATTATAATTTATTGTATCATCTTGGAAAATTTTGTATTCCACAAAGTGAAAGAGTGGATGTAATTAGAGAAACTAATACTTCTCTTATATATGGTCATTTTGGTGTAGGAAATAAAATAGCTTAGCTTCAAAGGTATTGTTATTGGCCTCAAATGGATGAAACTATATCCACATATGTAAAGGGATGTGTTATGTGTGCTACCTGTAAGCCAAGTAACAAAAAATTGGGCTTATGCACTCCACTCTTTCTACCTTCTCAACCATGGGAATGTGTCTATGGATTTTGTGGAAGAGTTATGTATGTCTAGGAAAGGTCCCGATTACTTGTATGCAGTTGTGTATAGGTTCAGTCAAATGTACATTTTAATTCCTTGTAAAAAGAACGTCACCACTAGCTGAATGCTCAATTGTTCTTCCAAAATGTATGGGTTCATTTTGGGTTACCCACTTCTATTGTATCTTATCAATATTTTTGATTTCTTGGGAATTTTTGGTCAACTTTATGGGAAATAATTGACACTAAATTGAAGAAAAGTACTACCTTTCATTCATAAACCAATGGACATTCTGAAGTAATCAAATGCACAATAGTACAACTACTCCAAGGATATTGTGATAATCATCCTAAGCTTTAGGATGAGCAATTGCATTATGTACAACATGCCTACACTTGTACCATTCACTCTTCCACAAAAAAGTATCCATTCGAGACATGTTTTGGATATTTTATAGATTCTCATTTAGGCTTTGTTTATGGGAAATATTATGTGGAATATGGACAAGTTGTTGCAGAAAAGTATTTGAAATTCATCCAACAGATTCAATTGGTACACCATGCAGTATAAGAAAAGTTGGAGAAAAGTCAATCCAAATACAAGACAAGGCATGCCAAGCATCGTGTAGATCATCATTTTGAAGTTGGTGATCGAATTTTGATTTATATAAGCAAATATCGACTTAAAGGTGAAGGTAAAAAGCTTAAAACACTAAGGTATGGACCCTTTACAATTTTGGATAAAGTTGGTAATAATGCTTTCCAGTTAGATTTACCTCGATACATATAGATGTATTCCATTGTGAACGTAGAAAACTTGAAATTTTATGAGCCTCTAATGATCATGGATGAATATGAGAATGTTCTTGTTCCTTATGTTGATGAATTTGCACCTAAGTATCTCGATGAGTTGCAGGAAGACAACATTCTTGATGGGAGGTTAAGGACTTCATAAAGTGGAGATGAGGAATATCTTTATGTGAGTCTTAAATGAATGCATCTAAGCAAGGAATGATAAATAGAGACTAGAAAGGTGAGGTAGTTGTACCCTCACCTTTTTACTGAGTAATTTCAGGATTTTAGTGGTTCAAAAATTTTCCATTGGGGATGTTTGATCCAGGAGGATCTCCCAAAGGGCCAAAAATAAAAATCTTCAAATGTTGCACAAAAGCATATAGTTGTATATAGATCTTTGATATCTTTTCTATGATACTCATTTTGTTGAAATTGGACATCGAATGTGAAAGATGTCGTATTCTAAAGTTTCGTGGAAGCATGCATAGTTGGAAATGACAAGGGCTTAATTCCAACTTCCGAATTTCGATGTCGAGAACGGAAAATTCGGTAATTGGGAGTCAGTATGTTCAGTGCAAAAAATGTTAATCCTGTGTTGACTTTCGACTTCCGATGTTGGGATCAAAATAGTCGGGGATTGAAATAGTTGAGAATTAAGAGTCGATATGTTCATTGCAGAAAATGTTACTTTTGACTTCCAATGTTAGGATCCGAACAGTCAGGAATTGGGAGTCGATATGTTCATTGTAGAAAATTTTAATCCTATGTCGACTTCCGAATTCCAACGTCGGGATCAGAACAATCGAGAATTGGGAGTTGGAATATTCATTACAAAAATTCTTAATCCCATGCCGACTTTTGACTTCTGACTTCCCAAGTCGGCTTTGGAAAATTCGACAAATTATTGTTATGTTGTTTGGAATTTTTGAATGACAACTTTCGACATCAAATTAGTTGGGATCGACACTGTCAGGGCCAACATGTCGAAACTGACAAAATGGACAGGTCGGCCTCGAAACAGTCAAGATCACATAGTCAGGATCGCATATAAAGATTACTAATTAACTGTCTAAAATAACTGATGAAAAGTCAAGATCAACGACCAAGAATGAATCTAGAAGTTTCGCTTGCAGATTTGTTTTCTCAATCTGACAAAGATAATTCCATTTGATTTGGGGTTTCTAGTTCTTGATTTACATTAATTTTATTCCTTCGATCTTGGAGTTGTTCTTGAAGGATAATTTGAGCATGAAATCACATTTCATACTCAATTATATGCGGCACATTTGGATCTATAAACCAATCTAGTTTTCTATTTAAACAAGCAATTTGGATGTGGAAGACGAAGCGACAGAGAGAAAAAAAGAGAGGAATTGGTAAGAAACATAGATTTGATATACTATTCAGACTAAGAAAGTTTGAAATTGATAGTGAGAGGGTTGAAGGTGATATCCATTGTGGTTGATACCAATGTATTTAAGTTGCTAGATGGTTTTGAGGTGACTCTATTCATACAATGTATAAGGGGAGGTCCTTGGAATAACTAATTAGAATTGTGAAATCTATTGTTGTAATTAACAAACAAAATCTGTGAGAGTTCCTTGTATTGAATTAAGTTTGAAACATTTGAATAAATTAATTAAAACAATCCCATTGGAAGCCAAGACCCGAGGACGTAGTACAAATGGGACAAAATCCATTATCAAGTTGCATTCTTCAATTTATGATTTGCATTCCTTTTATTTATGCATTCTATTTTAAAACTTGTCATTTTAAAATCTTCCCCAAAGAATATTCTATTTAAAAACATTCACACAGAATCACAGAATTCATTGTTAACATGATCCTATAAAATTATGATCAATATTCCTTAAACTTATTTTAAATAATATTATGTTTAAACCTTGAAATATTGTATTTGTTCCACCTTTTTTTAAAAATCTTTGGTGTTATAATCTTTGATCCGGCCACTTGAGAAAATGGAAAAGGTGCAGAGTGCGAAACGCGAAGTGGAAAATTCAATGAGAGGGTTAATTTTGAGATTTGGAAGCTCAAAATGAGATTCTTTCTTATGCAACAAGGATTGGGATGAAAATAAAAGAAGCTCACATAAATTTCAAATGAGGACTGGGAGGAGTTAAATTCAAGAGCGTCCAGTAACATCTGTTTGTGTTGAGTAAATGAATTCTTGTTTAATATTGTTGGAGAAGAGAGTACATCAGGTTTATGGAATAAACTAGAAATCCTTTGTATGACAAGGTACTTGGAAAACAATATATTTCTGAAGATAAAGTTATATTCCTTGCGAATGGATGAAGGTGAAAAAGTTCTTAATCATCTAAATAATTTTAATGATCTGATGTTTCAATTAGCCAGCTTGGATGTAAAGCTTGATGAAGAATACAAGGAAGTTGCCTTGATATGTAATAATATGCCAAAGAGGATTAAAATAAAGGTTTTCATTTGGCATTTGTACTATATGTGATCCATGGATCCATGTGGTGGGTTAGCTATTATTATATATTATTTACCTAAAAATGTATTATATGGTTAGTAACTATATTTTTTTAATTTTGATTTAAAATGTTTTCAAATCTCATTAAATTTGGAATGAAGTTATGGATTCTTTTGGTATTTAAACCAAGGGGTGTTCTCCCATGAGGGGAGGTCATGTTTTTGTAATAATATCATTCTTGGAATCCGTGGGAGAGCTTGTGGATAGACTAAGAGAGTCATTGAAGTTATGTAAGCTCGTTGGGAGTCATGGATGCTAGGATAGCTTCATGGAGAGGAAGCAAGGAGATATTACTTGTGCTTTGTAGCCCCATGTTGGGTAAGTTTATCTCTTGATGTGAGAAATAATTTCTCTTTGTAAAGGATGAATTTAGCCTCGAATGGGAGATATAAAGAATCAGTTTGATGAATTGTCAAACCCAGATATGTATCCCTACGTGGGTGAACTCTGTTATACATGTTCTTGAGTTTCGGTAATGTTGTATTTATTTCTTTTATGATATTTTTTTCATGCATGAATGACTTATGTAAATGGTTAATGATATTAAAGAATTTAATTAAAGAACATAACATAGAAAGTTTAATGCACTATCAACAAAGATCTTGGAAAAGTGAGATTCCTTCATACACATTCATCGCTAAGGGATAATGATTGAATGGTAGATTTGAAGGACATCTCAAATCACTAGATGCCACTACTATATCAAAAGGGACATATCAACAATAATTGTGATACATTGGATTTATTGGATATGGCACCTAGGAGGGAAACTCAGCCTTTGGATAGTAAAGTATTTAACACTATGGTAGTGGAGAAGAAAAGATTGCATTAATATACAACATACAGGTGGCCGTAGTAGAAGATGTTTTTACTATGATATTTATTAATCAATGACTGTGATATTTAGAGTGATCTTTACTAATGTCAATTGAATTAATTACCATTAGTCTCACGCTATTTTTCTTCCAATTCATGAAATTGTTCCACTCTTGTTTTGCATAATTTCTTTCTCATTGTGACTTGGATGGTAGCCATAATTATCATCCTGCCAAAATATGACACATGGAAAAGTTAATAATGAATGATTTATTTTTTACTTGGAAATCTACAGTGATCATTTTACAGATTCATGATGCTTACAAACATGCAAATCAATGCTTTTAATCATTTTCCCCATTATGGTGAGTGGTGTGTCTCTTTGATAGCCTAGCCTTTGATGCCTTATCTTGAAGCATAAACTAATTTAATTTATTTATGCACAAATAAATTATAAAAATCTATTAAGAAATTTGAATAATTTTATATGCAAAATGCAATACTTTGGGTGCTCTCCTCACCCGCCTTTCTAAGAGAATCCAAGTTCTCATAAGATTTTAAATTGTTCCATACTTTTACAGGTACATCCATTAGCCTTTCTTTATGTATTTGATCGGGGGGAATTTTTTAATTTTTTTAGTTTGATTGCATCAAAACATTTTGCAATTTCATGAGATTTGTAGTTTGACCTTCTTAACCGACCAACCTTTCACCAAATTTATATTATATGTCTTGAATGGCGATATTTTTTAATTGCATTGGAATCTTAGAGAGTGAGATATGAATATGGTCTTGAAATAATTGAAGGAATTATTCCTTAAACATATTCTAAATACTTTCCCTACCGCTGATCTACGGATTTCTGCCAAAAACAACTCATATTCTATCATAGTACCGTATGAATTGATACATGATCCATACATTGGTGATGTGGAAGATGAATTTTGTGTGTCTTAGGTGTTGCTAATACATTGGATGTCTCGGCACCTTGTTCTATATTATGTGATGTTACTATTAATGATTTTCTCTTAGAATTTTTTTCTCAAACCAGGAGTGTTTCGAGAATCAATTGATTCCCATGGTACTGGTGCATTTGTTTTATTAGGGTTTCTTACTTTTAGTTGATTGGTTTTCAATGTATCTAGAAATAATTTTTATGTCAACATCATTGATTTTATTAACTACCTTTCCCCCCAAAATTGATTCCAATGCAACTTTATCTATGTCAATTTCATCTCCATATCAATTGAAAAACAAGGTATTTTTTGGGTTACATATATATTAAATTTATAGAACTATAATTAGACTCCTAAAGAAAAATCCTAAAATACAAATGTATACCAATTAAAATAACTGTCAATACACATTAGCATACATTTTCTTCCATTGCTTGTACTTTTTCCTTTGCTTTCGATTGCTTCCTCTTCCAATCCAATATGATCCCTACAATCTAGGATACAATAAAATATCTACTAGAGGAATGGTAAAATTCCACATAAGGGGAATGTGTGTGAATTGAAGGTAAATATGTGGTTATGTAAACAAACAGTGGCCATCCATTGTCCCCTATCTCATGGAGCATTAAATTTCCAAACATTGAACCTGAATAACTCTCCCTCATCGAAATCCCTCCTTCCCCACCTTGTTGATGTTTGAATCTCAAACACCTTGTTGAATGGCCCTTTCATGTTTAATGGCCCTCCTTCCCTGCCTCATTAAAGGTTTAATCTCAAAAAACCAAGTTGAATGAACCTAGGTCATTGAATTAAATCTCCCTGCTTCCCTGACCATCGATGTTATGGCATTATCAATGTAAAACAAAATTCGTTTGTGTGTTTTTATTTCATTTAATGCATGCACTTTTCTTATATTTTGTTCACTTTCAAACAATATTCGACGCTAAGTCCAACACAATAGAACGTTAGATTTAGCATCAACTTAAGGGAATCATAATGCAATCCATTTGGGGTGCAATAGTCTACGATAATAGCATAGTATCTCCTGTAGAATAATATTGAGTACAAGGGATCTTCAATTCCTATCCATGTACCTATTTTGCATGCACCATAACACTAAATCATGGAGTATAGATCTTGATTCAACATTAGGGGTGAAATATGGTGTTTGTATTGAGCTTTGTTGGCTCTTTCTCCATCGACCAAGGTTTAATTCCTTGAACAAAACCAAAGGTACCATCTCGATAGGGAATAATCCATTCAAAAACACTTGCGATGTAAGGGCATTCTCACTTGAGATACCTATGGGGGTTGAAAGAATCAATTTTCCAAAATGGCAAAGGGGATCTTTCCATGCAAAGAACTGATAGGAAGACCAACATGGTTGATATATTAAACAACACAAAAATCCAACGACATGCAACTATGATAACAATATGCTAAAACCCATCAAAGTAATTGTCATTTTATTTAATTATACGGAAAGAAACCCATTATCATCAATCACAATAAAACAAAACACATCACATAGCATTATCATACATCATTCAACACATGGATATTAATGTGGAAACCCATATGAGAGAAAATCACAAAATCCTTCTTCATTTGGCATGAGTCATGTCTAGAATTCTTATGTCTATGCACACAACCTGCAGACCTCTCTTCATATCCCCCTTCTATATTATTTATGTGCACAAAACTTGTGGGTTAACAATACATTTTCCTCACAAATATTATTCTTATATCTTATTACAGTAAACTAACCTACCAAAATGGTACTTCGACCAACCCTATCATATCTTGTGACCCAAAATAGAACCACATGCACCAAAACGGTTCTTCAAACAAGGAATAACAACAAATCTCTAGACTTGGAACTAGAACTAAACAACAACTAGAACCAGAAAAACCACTCGAACCCCCTGCAACAACCAACCCTTTACATTATATAGGATCTACTGGTCACATTTACATTCCCCACGCACACTACCTCTAAGTGGGTCCACCTCTAACTAACTTACTAACTACATTTTTTCTTTTCCCTAAAATTGCCACGATCATCAAAGTCGATCGTTTCCACTCCTCGCTTTCTCGCATCCCTGATCACCCTGCAACCAACTTCTCCACTTAGAACCAATATTTAATGCAACATTCCTAGGGCCAACATGCCCCCAACACTCACAGGTGGCTTTCCCCAAGCCACTTCAGACAGAAACCTATGTCGTGTTCAACTTAGCTTGAGCCTAAATCTCTGCTTCAGCCTAAATCTTTGCGACACAATCCGTTCTTCATTGTTGTTGCATCCATATTTTAGAGAACTAGTACTACAATAATTTGAGCTCAACATCCTTACTTGAATTCTGGAATGGAGGTAATGTTTTCAAAGAATTTCATAAACTGGTCAGGATGGACTCGACACCATGAGGTTTTTTCTATCTCTTGTAGTTCAACATCATCCATCAAGGCTTCCCAGGAATGAGACACATGCTCATAGTCCTTGGCACAAAGTTCCTTGACCTCTTTAATTTTTCCGCATATCTTCATCTTCTATCCTTCGTCGCTCTTTTAGTACTTCAAAAGGTGTATGAGGAAGAAGCTTAGTTTCTAATTCTGCAATCTTCGTTCGGAATTCGAAAAAAAATTCTATGAGCTTTAACACCCAAGCCTATAAAATCATGTTAGGTGTAACCCAGAACTATAGAATCTATTGGAACGCCAGAGGAACAAATTTATTGAGTCATTTTCAATCTTGCTGCCACTATTTCATTTGTTTCTCTCTTTCTTCCAACTGATTTTGGAGCGAAGATGTGGTGCTCATTGTCTTCTTTAGATGTTCATAAACCATGTACTCCTATTCCATGATCTCTTCCATCGTGTCCTGTTGTATGTTATGCAATAAAAAAATGGGTAGCATATAAAGGTTTATCCCAACATAGGTAATATACCATACCATGTCCTTAAGCTCTGATTTCCCTAAGTCAAGTTCTTTTAGAAAAAAAATGAACCTTGTGATGTTGTTAGGATGTTTGCACCTCAGCTAGACAATCCTCATAAGGACCAGCTTCCTACACCTACGACTGTGATTGTGCTATGGGCCTATTGATCGTGATCCTAAATTCATTCACCAAACTACATAGATTTTGAAGTAAGTCGGTGAATCCCTCAAACAACTATGTATGTCAAATATCAATTTTCTGCATCATTTCATCATCAACTCCAACCATTTGATCTTCTAGCAGGTTATAATCAATGTCAGTCATCCCAACCGAGGTTGAGTCCTTGACAAATTTTTGTTTTTTCTTACTCTTACTCTTTATCTTTGTTTTTTCCGCTTTTTCGCCACCTCTGGATCGGTCGAGATAGTGCTTGACTCATCATCACTGTTATGGAGAGAGATAGGACAATTATCTTCTTCATGTGGTCCCCCTATTTAGGTCCCTAACATTCCTTCTTGTTGCAACTCGATTTCAACAGATAACAAGTTATCTGTGACATGATGCTTCCACTCCTCTAGCTAGTCCTGAATTATGATATCAATTTCCTCCTTGGGTAGTTGAAATGCAGTGGTTAAGCAATGATGCTGAGGATATTACCTTGGCTGAAGGTACAAATGGTGATCCCCTATGATAAACTTGATAATGTTTCGGTACCACTAGACAAACACCTCAACAATCCTTGACTAACTTCCAATGTGACGCCTTAGTGGATTTGCATGCATATAAAACTCTTTGCTTTTCTCTTGCTATCATCATCGATTCTTCTCCTCAAACCACAGATTTTGATGTTGTTCTCCGCGATAGTGGACATTAATTTCCATCCCCTGATAGTTGGGTGATTCGGCCCATGTGACAAAACAAATCAATATTAGAAACTAGGAGTAAGTAAAAGGGTTACCTCTGTCCTACGCATTTATGGATTCTTCCAATAATTCATTGAGAAGAGATGTCTCCCAATTCATCTGAACTCCTACAACACATTTCTATGCCACAATGATGGTACCATCAGTACATTGGTTCAAGTGCATCTTCCGTAGTAACTTACTATACAACATCTTAGTTGCAAATATAAAAACCTAATCAACAACTTTTATTTTATTCAAGCAACAAGGCTCGTATCCTGTTCCTTACCCGCAAAGAATGGTGCTAGATCAAATCCCACCTTGGGAAAACCAATGATAGAAATAATCAAATCGACATCCACATATGTGGTTATCCAACCATAGGAATCCCCCATGGAAGCAAACTAGAAGCTGCTTCACGCTAGTGTTAACTTCTGTAGTGTGACCAAAATGTGGTATGTACAATAGTGACAGGAGACCAGAATTCTCCAAACCCCAATCGAAGTCAATGGTAACCAACTGAATCGGCCCACTTCCACGAGCTGAATTGATGTCATGCACTTTGATAGTTGTAGTTATAGTAAGTTACTTAAATCATGGTCAGAAAATGACAACCTCTTTAGATTATCCATGATATCCGTCATCACATGAACACTTCGCAGGATAACTAGATGTACGAAAGGATATTTGTCATTCTTGAAAATGATCACATGGGGAGAATCATCCTTTTGTGAAGGGATATAACCTGACAGTATTGTTGCATAACCAGACCCCAGAGCTTCAGTGTCATGAATAGCTTTGAATATTTGTTCAAGGTTTAACAATGTTGGAACTTGACACAAGGATCTCCATGGCAGAAAGCTTCAGACATAGACAAGTTGTAGACAACTTATGTTTCTCAATATGCTTCACACTCTGACACAATGAAGCGACTTATGCTCATTTGGAGGTGAAATAGCTCTACATATGAGGCACTTGGTTTGGTCACATGGGTAATTATTCATACCCGATCTTCAATAAATTGGAAAAGGTGGCAGTTAATCCCTTCGCATGATGAATTATTTTACAACCTTTATGATAAAGAAACGTTAAACTCATTACTCACTTGTAGTAAAAGAAATTATTACCAATCCTTAAATGTGGATTTGACAGAAAATCACATCGTCAAATTCTTCTGTGACACAAAAGTAGGTGCGACAAAAAATTAGTTGCGACTTGCAACACACAATATACAATAAATCAATACCAATTTCAAAATATATATACAAGAACTCGACAAAGTAGAAAAATCATGTTTTTTTTCAGTCATCACCAATTTAGTCGAGTACAGTATGGCTATCTTGAAAAGGTTTTAACTGAATTCCATTCCCTAACCCATCGAGGGGTGTACTATCCAACCTTTGCAACCTATTTGCACCTCCATATGTAACATAGTTGACAACATATGGTCCTAACCAATGTGTATGGAGCTTACCAGGATGTTTTAAAAACATGTCATAGAGAAGAACAATGTCATGAAGCTGGAATTGCATGAATTTAATGTGTCGATCATTCCAAGCCTTCTGTCTCTCTTTCTCTTCTTGTTGGTGATATCTTTCAATAAAGTGGTCTTTTCTAGTTGTAGAAACTGCAACAATATTTCATCCATGACACCTACATCTGTCATCTCAGTAACGACAGTTATTCTTAAGCTGGGTATAATGTATTCCATTGGCATGAGATCTTCTTATCTATAAACTAGCCGAAATGGCGTTTTTACGGTAATTTTATTACATGTCATGCAATAGTCCCATAATACCACAAGTATCTTGTGATCTGAGTCAACACGATTCACATTATAGACCTTGGTCAATGCGTGTTCCAAAATTTTGTTAAAGTATTCCATAGTTCCATTTGCTTGTGGATGATATGGAATTTCCTTCTTGTGTTGGATTTGAAACTCTTTAGTTATATATTCAATCACCTTATTAACAAAGCAGGTACCTTAGTCATTGACTAATATCTTTGGGCATCCAAATATGGTTACCAGAATGTCGAACAAAAATCTAGAAGCAGTCATCGTAGTGCAATCTCTGATTGGTGTCACTTCATCCCATCTTGTTAAATAATCTATCATGGTAATTATGTAATGCACACCTGTTATTTTTCTTGTTGGATTAATGGGACCGACAAATTCGATAGCCCATTTATCAAATTCCTGCAATGTTATATTTTGGTATCAAATCGTACTCCACCATAATCCTTCCTGTAGGATCTTTCATTTTGTCACTTTCCTTGCATAATGGCCCCCTGCCACACTAGAATGAGCTTCAGCTAACACCATCGATTGCTCATGTTCCAAGACGCAACGACACAGTATCTTATATGGTCCTAAATTATATAATTGTCCATGTATAAGCTGCAAATATACACCTTTTACAACCAATCGCTTCTTTTGTGCTATGCTAAATCCTTGTGTTTCTCCTCCCGTAGTTAGGAAATGTATAATATCCTCAAAGTAGTTATCAAGCATTTTTACTACAAATAAATGTGCGTTAGGAAGACAATCATCTAGACTAGTTGGTTCTTCTCCAATTTGTATCCTTAACAAATGGACAGGACTTGCATTCAACCTACATGGTTTGACAACAATTTCAAAGTTGAACTCTTGGAAGAGAAGGATCCATCGACATATCATCCCCCCCCAACAATGGCTTATTAACCAGGTATTTTAAAGGAGAATGATCTATAAACATATTGAAGTGACCACAAAATAAACAATGTTGAAACTTCTAGAGTGCATAAACCATAATGAGTTCCTCCATCTTAGTCGTCATATAATTTTTCTCTAAAGTCGACATCTTTCTACTAGCATATGTAATAGGGTGATCGATAGAGCCCTCACCTGGTTGTGCAAGTATAGCACCTAATGTGACAAATGATGCATTGACATGCACATGAGATTCTTTTCATCAGTTAGGAAATACTAAAATAGGTGATGAGACCATTTTCTCTTTAAGGACATCCAAACTCTTTTGACAATCTTCATTCCACTGAAATTCTACATCCTTCTTCAATAATTTTTCCATTTTAGTCGTGATCTTCGTGTATCCTCTAATAGATTTATTCTAGTAACCCAGCATGGTCCTCAACATTTTAACTGATGATGGAGGTGGTAGGTCGAAAATAATTACGATCTTCGTAGGGTCCATCATCATTCCTTCTCTACAGACAACATGATCCAACAAAATACCAAAAGGAGCCCAAAATATGCATTCCTTTAAATTTAAAGAAATATGAAACTGTTGACATTGTCTAAGCATCATGAGAAGACTTTAAATATGGTATTTAATTAACCCATATATAGTCCAATCAACAAAATAAACTTCGAGGAATTTATGGATAAAATCTTTAAAAGTAGCTACCACTATCCTAGAAAAAATAGAAGGTGCATTCTTGAGTCCAAATGGCATTATCGTGTGCCAGAAATAGCCCCATTCTGTCAGAAAGGTCATCTTGTGTCGATCTTGTTCAAAAATATTGATTTGATGGTATTTAGAAATCCATCGATAGAAGAATATATCTCTTGTCCTCCTACGATTTCCAAGACCTCATATGTAAACGATGTACGAAACGAATCATGCAAACAAGCATCATTTAATTTCCTTAGGTCGACGTAGATACAAACTTCACCAATTTTCTTATCCTATACGACCATTGGACTAATCCACTTTGATTCTTCGACAAGTTCAATAATTCTTACATACACCATTTTGTCTAATTCTTCCTTAACCTTCTCTTTGTATTTTGGGTTTAACCTGTAAGGTCACTGCTTAACAAGCCTTGCATGTGGCTTCATGGGAATCCTCATTTCTCCCATATCTCCAACAATTATTTTTGTTTCTATAAAATTGGTCAAGAACAGGTATTGATATTCATGTAATAAATCGGTAATCTTCTCGACAATGTCATCATCCCAGTAATCCCCGATGTTTGCAAAATTTGAATTATTCGGAGACCCAATGTTCACTGTATTTACTTTCAATGGTTTCAAAATATGTTTGGATGATAGAACCTGAAAATGATGCCATGTGGGTCATCATTTTCAGGTTCCCTAGATATATTATAACACTCCATCCAACTTTGGACTATTGCAATCCATGGTGGTATACTTGACATTGGAGTAGAGACCTATTCAAAAATATTGTCCTTGATCACTTGCAAGGTAGAATCAATCGACAAAATTTATTTCGCAAAGCTAAAAGTATGTTTTAAATTGTTAGCCAATTAATACCAGTTTACGGTCCCTCGTCACATCTCGATTGATGTACACCAACTTATCTATATAGTGTGCAAGGTGTCTATGAAATTGTGTACCGCATTGACCTCCATGTCGCACAACAGTTCTCAAGGTGGGAGATGAGAATCATCAAATCATTATACTTATAGTGAACATAAGAAATATTTTCACCAAACTGAACCTCCAAAATTCTTCAACACTAAGGCCATTCGGAAATGGACTATTAATGAACAACCCACATCTTTTTGGTGTAGCTTTGAGGGAGACATAAAGAGCCAGTAGTCGTTGAGGTTCTAGTATTGTATCTTCAAATTCTAACAAAAACATGTCCAAATTAGGTAATCCTTCATAAGTAGGTAGATCACATACCTTAATACTCACCCAATGCAAGGATTTTGTGATTCTTGCACATTTTCTCATCGACACTTCATGTAGCCATTTTTTCCAATTCTTCAATGCTTCTCCTAAATCTGATGAATAGGGACTAATACTTCTCCAACTCAATTTTCCATTAGTTACGGGATTTATGTGTCACACATCGGAGAAGATATATTATAGATGTTATCATAATTACCTTCCTGATATTCACCTCTTACTAGTTCAACATATCGTTGGCCTTCCAGAGGGTCGATTGGTGCGATGGCCCATATTTCTAAGTCTTCAAATGATAGGTTCCTTTTTTTTAAATTAATGACAATTTAATTCTCAATAGCCCAATTGATCCTTAGGAGTTTTGGATAATGATCCATATCATTGAAAATATCTATAATCTCAAAGTATGTATAGGTTTGAATCCCTTCTACCTCGATGATAACTTGTGGTAGTCAACAATTAGGAAAAACCTTCAATTGGTTATCTAACCTCAACTAAACATGTGACCATACTAACTTTGGTTTTCCCATGCTCTCTCATGTCTTCTTAGTCAATATGTTGACGTCTGATCCTAAGACAAGAATAATAAAATCCAAGTCATACTCACCCATTTGAGCATTCATGCATAGTTCTTGATCAGTATTCATTGTTTTATTAATATGGTTGAATTTATTCTCCTATAAAATATTTCTCTCGGGTTCTTCGATTATATTTTATATCTCTTCCAGAGCATCGACATTTTTTACAAGTGCTAGACAACTTTTCAAGAAATTCTTCAAAATGCTTACCTGATATGTTGACTTCTTTGGAATTATCCAGTCGAAACTTAGTGGTATGTCAATGAATGGACCTTCATTGAACACTGGAGGAGCAACAAATGTTGAGGCCTGGTTTTTGTCAATAAATTTGTCTCTCACATCAAGGAAAACTCCTTTTTCCTACTAAACATTAAAGGGTACTTTCTTTTGTTCTACAGGTCGTATCCTTGCAATATTTTTACATGGATCTCCTCAATCATATCCAGTTGCAACACTCCTCTTGTTAAAACAGCAATGGTAGGTTATCAAGGCTTAGCTAAAATATTCTACACATTCTGATTTGCATTTGGGAGCTAGTTATGATTCCCATCAACCTTGGCTTGCCATCTAACAATCAACCGTGGATAATTCTTGATCCAGGGCTTTACAATATGAACATGTTGGCGCAACATTTGCATAGTATCTATCAAATCCTCCTCCTCAGGACCAACCTCTAAAATTTCCACCCCCTTGGGTTGAGGGAACTGCGCATGTGACCTCCCAACTTCCATGCGCTCTTCGTTCTTCATCAAATAAGTATCTATTGTCTTTTCTTGCAACAACTGTATGCTTTGTATTCCTTTTCATCATGTCCCACTGATCGACATACCTTATAATAAAGGTTCGTCTATGTACTTACCTTCTTCTGTAAATACATGTATTCTTCTAAACGGTGTCCCCTAGCTTGACAAACTTGACACCATGGAATCCCTTATGAATTTAGTGTATTTGGAAGACCAGAAGCAAGGTATTCCAAGAAATTTGGGTAAAAATCCTTGTGATGACCTTCGTTTCTACATCTTGTGCACCATACATATTAATGGATCTCCTTTTATTTATTGATATCTTGGATCTGCAACAATAGATCAGCTAGTTGCGATTGAATTTGCACCATCCCCATACCAGCTTCTTTGATCGATGATGCTTCTAGATTCATTTCTATAATATTCCAATTCTTTGGTCTAAGGAACTATCTTTTGTTGCATCAAGGGAACAAAAATATGGGGTAATCATGCAGCAATAAACCATTCTTTATGTTGAATGTTGGACATCTAAAATCTCACCTTAGCCATTAGGGTTTTGAATCTTTGGTTGAAGTCCCAAACAAATTCACCCGAAAAATTCTTGATTTCCTTCAAATTTGTAATACACTATGACTTAGACTTAGGCTTATCAAATTCATCTATCAACCCAGACCGAATATGATCTAAGTATTTATAAGGTACCCCCACAGGAATAATAAAAACTTCTATACCGATATAGAACACAACCCCTAAAGGTCGTGATCATATTATCCCTTATTACTAAATGAAGATGGAATTTTCCTGCAGTTTAGACAACTTCACAAATAAACCAGTGTTGCTTAAGGTCCTCCAACCCATTTCCATTAAATACAGGTAACTTCATATCATCCCCATCCATATCATATCCTTGGGGTACTGACAAGCCCGAATTAGATCGACCACTTGTAGGAAATTTTTGACCACCACCTTGATTATTACTATTACTTTGATTCGACAAAAAGGACTTTGAAACACTTCTAGGCCTTACCTTTGATATCGGAGATGTACACGGGGTCATGGGTATGTCATAGCCTTGGGTATTGTATAGATATTTCACCTCTTCCTCATCTTCAGAATAAAGCTGATATTATTCGCCATGGTCGCAAGACTCTTCGTCAAGTTGTGGCACCAACTCATAGTCCCTTCTTTCGGTCGTACTGCAACTCTCTCTTTTTGTTGCAGTTCTTCTCATCTTATTCGATCGGAATCTTCTTCCAGTCCTTATGAGGCCACCCTCTTCATTAGTCTTGCTATCCACTTGGAACATTTTGGCTCATCCTTCCAATGTTCTCTAGACATTCTTCTCGACACTACTTATTGCCATCCACTCATAATGATTTACTCATCATACTCCATCCATAGAATCCCCTTTTCACATACCAGCATCTTAATCCACAGTTTCAAAAAAATTAGGTATCTGCCTCTAAGACCTTGGAAAAAATATTGCCCAGTTTCACTAGATGACTTAATAGTATCCACAGTGATCTTAGTAATATACCCTTCTATAATGTTGTCGACTGAGAAATAAACAGCCCTGGAGATGGTATTATTAACATTCTTTGGACGTCAGATTAGTTGAGGAGTCCAACACCTAGGCTCTTTGTTTAGAAATTTTTTCTTCTTGCATACTAGTATTTCCAACCATTCATATAATATGATATGGAATTCACTAAAGAAAATCTGATGGATATATGAGTAAATATACCTCTCTAACCATGCTCCTAAATTCAGTCATGACCCCTTACTTTCTTCTTGCTCAAACTACTATCCCTTTTGGTCTACCTAATCTTGAATATCAGGCTTCGTCATGTGCCAAAACATTTCCCCTTCATAATGATCCTACTCCAGGAAATGGAACCATTTGTTGGCAAGATTTCTCCACTGGCCAAGTTTCAATTCCTTCAACAAAACCCAAGGCACCAACTCGATAGGGCATAACCCAATCGACAACACCAGTGACGCGAGTGTAGTCTCACCCAAGATACCTATGGGGAATGTAGGAACCAAGTTTCCATAGTGGTAAAGGGGATCTTTCTATGCAAATAACTGATAGGCGTACCAACATGGTCAATAGATTAAAGAACACACAAATCCATCAACATGAAACTATGATAACAACATGCTGAAACCTATCAAAGTAATTGTCATTTCATTTACTTATACGGAAAGAAACACAGTATCATCAATCGCAACAAAACACAACACATCACACAACACTATCATACATAATTGAACACATGTATCTTAACATGGAAAACCATACAAGAGAAAACCACAAAAGTGCTCTTCATTTGGAATGAGTCATGTCTAGAATGATTTTGTCCACACATAGCCTGCAGACCTGTTTTCATAGCCCCCTTGTACATTATTTCTGTGCACACAACTTGTAGGTTAAAAATACATTTTCCTCACGACTCTTATTCTTATCTCTTATTACAATAAACTAAGCTACCAAAATGGTACTTCGACCAACCCTATCATATCTTGCAACATAAGATAGAACCACATGCACCAAAATAGTTCTTCAAAACAAGGAATAACAACAGATCTCTAGACTTGGAATTGAAACTGGACAACAACTAGAACCTGAACAACCACTCGAAACCCCTACAACAACAAACCTTTTCCATTATATAGGATATATTGTTCTCATTTACATTCCCCGCTCCCACTACCTATAAGTGGATCCACCTCTAACTAACTCACCGAATACATTTGTTCTTTTCCCAAAAACTTCCACAATGGTTGGAGTCAATCGTTTCTACTCCTCACTCTGTCCTGGCCCTGATAACACTGTAACTAGATTTTCAAGTTAAAAGCAAAACTTAATTCAATATTCCTAGTTCCAATAAGATCTTGTTAAGATTTCAATGGTTACACAAGATCTAAAAACATTTAGTATCGTAACTTCATAACCATATACAAAAATGATCGCTGAAAGAAAGACAAGCACAAACACACAAAAGAACACATGGATTTATCTTGGGAAACCCTTATGGGGAAGAAAACCTAGCAAAAATTCCTCGATCTAGACTTCAACCAAGTAGTGTGAAAGACCCAAAGAATCAGACTTATAAGACCCCAATAATAATACTTGACAACCTCCTCTCTTCCAGATGGACTACTCTTTCTCTCTCTATTGCAACTGTTGAGCTATGATGCTTTTTCTACTTTTCCAAATTAGGGAGGAACCTCTCCTATTTATACTGATCAGCTAAGCTGACTAATAACCCAACTGGGATGAATTCTCCTTGCTGCCAGGGTCGACTTGCCTTGGAAGACTCAAAAATACATTTTAATAATACTTTTGTGGGTACTACTGACCTGACTTACAACAAAGGTCTTACCTCAAGACTTTACATGGACAATTACATCAATGACATGCCCAATTGGAGGAACAACATATCCAGAAGGGTTAATACCAATAATAATACAAAATAGAATATCTTCTGCATTTACATTTCTTTAACACTCCCTCTTAACAAGGAAGGTATTCTATAACATAACAATGCATATGTACAACTGATTGGTAAGTCTATATGTCATAGGAAGTTTCCACAACTATATCAACATTATCATTATACGTGGAATATCACCATCACATAACATCACATATCGATCATTATGCCAAGATGATTGCATCACATATCATCGCATCGTCATGAGCATCACATCATCACGAGCATCACATATCATCGCATCATCATAAGCATCGCATCAAATCTCATCGCATCGTCACGAGCATCACATCTCATCGCATCATCATGAGTATCTCCTCATCATGAGCATCACATCTCATCGCATCATCATAAGCATCGCATCACATCTTCACAAGCATCACATTTTGTCGCATCATCATGAGCATCACATTTTGTTGCATCATCACGAACATCACATTTTGAGCATCGCATATCGTCCCATCATCACGAGCATCACATCTCACCGCATCACCATGAGCAACACATCTCATTGCAGGTATCCTTATCGAAACATCACTTGCAATAAACACAACATCGCAACTTGATGTGAAATCAGCTACAACATCAATAGATGTTGGAACTTCCGCAAATGAATGCAGGACCACAACATCCACAAATGAATGCAGGACCACACCTATGCAAATGAATGCTAGACCACAACGTATGTAAATGTATTCCAAGCCACAACGTTCACAAATGGATGTAGGACCACAATGTCTACAAATGAATGCAATACCACAATGTCTGCAGATGAATGTCAGACCACAACGTCTGCAAATGAATGTCATAACACAACATATGCATATGAATGTCAGACCACAACATCTGCAAATGAATTCCATACCAAAACATCTGAAAATGAATGTCGGACCACGACATCTGCAAATGAATTCCAAACCACAAGATCCGTAAATAAATGTCATACCATAACGTCTACAAATAAATTCCAGACCACAATGTATGCAAATGAATGTCGGACCACAATGTTTGCAAATTAATGCCCAACCACAACATCTAAAAATGAATGTCGAAACACAACATCTGCAAATGAATTCTAGACCACAACGTCTGCAAATGAATGTCGAACTCAGAACGTTTACAAATTAATTCCAGACCACAATGTCTACAAATGACTTCCAGACCACAACGTCCACAAATGAATGTCAAACCACAACGTCTGCAAATGAATGTAAGACCATATCTAGTTGGGATCTTCCTATTTGAAGATATAACCAACCTACCTAGGGTCTTCCTTGTGAGGATACCACCAACCATGTTGGGATCTACCCTTAGTGATACGACCAGTCATACTGAGATCCACCCTTGGTGATGTCACCAACCAAATTGTGATCTACCCATGAAGATACGACCAAGCTCTCTATATAGTGACGAAATTACTGGGGCTCATTATTATTTTCTTGTACATCCACAACTTATTCCTATGTAGGAACATACTAGAGCTTCATGGATCCTCTCTGTACCATATCCCGGACTCTATGAAACATTAGTTTCTCTACAACTCTAGCTCTCATAATAAATATTAGTTGCATCTATCTCAACATCAAACAATCCTTCCAATAGTTTGTAAATCCATATTGCTTCTCTATAGGATGAACATACTGCAATGTACTCAATCTCTTTCTGCTAAGCCATGAGATCACACCTAATCCCAAACATCTTGAAGTGTTATTTCTGTCTTCAACACTTCCTCTTTGTATCTACAATGAGTTCATCCTGTCAGGTCATTGACATATCTCGGTCTTCTGCATTCAACCTTAAAGTAAAGGTTTGAACCCACTTTACTCTTGGTAAAGCCTAATTCCATCATGAATTTGTCCATCCTGTCGTACCATGTCGAACTAGGAGATATTCTACAGTCAATCCCTATGAAGCAGAGCATCATCCTCCCTCTACATTTTGTACTCTATGTATCGAAACATTATGTAATGGAGTGACATGTAGCATCCTCTACTACTAATATTTTATGTATCCATCTTAGGTCACTAGATACCAAGATCCTCTATCTTAAACTTTTTTGACAAGTTCCTCTTGCACCCACCTATGAGCTTGTCATTCTCTACAGGATTCTATCTTGAACAATGTAGCAAAGTTTAAGATCTTCATCACTCTAGGTGATATTCAACTTCCTCATGTAATTGGATATGTTTATCAATGGGTGCCTTTTGAGCTCATACAAATAATTTTGTGCACATGTGGTTCTCTGCTCGATATACACTTCTACTTCACTGGAGAGGTGTGTCTCGTCAATGGAGTATGTCATACCATAGTCTACTCCCTCTTTTTGAGACAAACCACAAAACTTGCTTTGTATCTATTGATTTTGCCATTTGTTGCATACTTGATCTTGTAGATCCACATAGAAGACACTATGGACTTCCCTTCAGGTCTCGGAACCACATCCTAGACATCATTCCTCATAATCAACAGGTACCGTTTATCCTTGGCTACTTCTTCATAGATGGAAGGATATGTATCAATGATGTCACTCAACAAATGCCACATAACTAGAGTGTATCCAAGGAATCTTACTTTTGTTGGAACTTCCCATCATACTTTTCTTCATCTTGAATTATCTCTTGTGCCCAAGATGGTCTTCATCTCTCCAAGTGGATCTACTACTCTCTTTAGGTCATATCATGATTCTTATATTCTTAAATATTTCTTTTGTCATAATGTCTCTGACCCTGGGAGCTTTAGGTTCATATTTATGTATGTTTATTGGAGTGAATCTTCTAAATGAACTGCTATCACTAATTCTTCAGAACAACTCTCATCCTTCTTTTCTTGTGGGTGATTGTTCACGATCTTTCCTACAATTCAAATAAATCAATTTCATGGTTAGAAACATTTCAAATATTCAAGTCATATTCATAATGACAAATTCTTATGCATAAATATATAATTATGCAACTATTTTAGCCAATTCAACATTCATTCATATCCCATATACACATGGAATATTTCTAGATGCCTTCCATCTCTACCATAACATTATTGATACTGTGCACTAATCCCAATATGTCAACAAAGAGATTTCATTCTAGATAAGTGTCAATGGAATGTTGTATAGAACCATAGGCCACTTACCCATCACATGCATGTTAGTAGTATATTTTTCATTAATGCAAACATTCTATCATGCATAATACATTTCCTTGAACATAGATAGGTACACAACTAAACAATGTCATTTAATCAACTAGATATATAGGAAATGACAATTCAAATGATTATCTTTATTTGTTTGGTGGGTGGAATCATTCTTGATAAGAATAACTAGAGACTTCTACTTCATAATCTGATTCTAGGAACTTGTCTTTGTTTGTTTGATGAGTGGACTCCTTCTTGATCCTTAAGAATATCTAGAGCCTTCTACTTCATCATATGATTTTGGGAACCTCTCTTTGTTTTTTTGGTGCGTGGACTCCTTCATGATCCTTAAGAATAACTAGAGCCTTTTGCTTCATCATCTGATTCTAGGAACCTGTCATTGTTTGTTTGGTGGGTGGAGTCCTTCTAGATCCTTATGTCCTTGCAAGAATAACTGGAGCCTTCTACTTCCTCATCTGATTCTTGGAACCTTTATATTGGTTCTGATTGTCATTAACTACATTCCTTCTTATCCAAATACTAATATGGATAAGAGTATGATATTTATCTCCACCAGTAGAATTCATATTCCTCATCACTTGAGGAATATTCCTTTTCTTCTCTGAATCTTTTACTAGATGGTCCATCATCTTCAGTAGTGTGAGCATGATTTATTTTATTGTTTGACTTCTTATTGAAGGAGCCTCTATTTCTGGGAAAATATATCAAGTAGTATCCCTTCTCATCATAGGTGTAGAATCGAATGTTTGGAAGGATCTATTCGAAATTCCTTTTGTCTTCTATTGTTATGACGGTCCTCCTTATTTCTTTGATTTATTATTTGAATGAACTCTGAGAGCTTTAACTTCAGTTTCTCCCATATTCTTTTGTTATGAGTCGATCTTATTCTTGTGTACATTCTTCATATACTCTATTTGAAAGATATCATATTCCTTCTTGCACATATTCCTTAAATGAATGAATCCCATGAACTTGGGAATCCATTTAAGGTTATCGTCTCTGCTTCTTCTTCTTTGACATTTTCTCCAATGGATTCTAGTTTCTCCTTGATCTGAGAGATTCTTGTGAAGTAAGATTGAATGCTTTCTGAAATTTGCATCTTTACATCCTTGAGTTGAGTTCTCAAGGTCATCTTCATGTTGATATTATTTCCTTCATACAAGATAGTCATTGCATCAAACATATCCTTGGTATTCTAGAAGGATGATACATGTGAGATCCAATGGAGCCCTAAATAATCTCCCTCTGGATATGCAACTTCATCTTTAACATAGTTCTCCATGTCACGTTTCTTCAAGTATTAGAAGCACTCTATACTTACATGATCGATATTTATCAGCTCCTTCAATATTGTCCTCAATCTTGGTATTATTTGTCATCATGATAAAAATGAGAATATCAAATGGAAATAGAGAGGATAGAACTTACCAATGAGATTGCTTCAACTTTATGCTTGCTTGAAATATTTTCTAAAAGATTGATTCTAGTGGACCTAGGGTTTTATAGATAAACCCTAATGTTTCAACTTAGGTATCTTTCAGATATGATTGGATATAAATATGCACCTATTCAAGGTGAGCTGAGCAGCATACTCATTTTCCCAAAACTATGGACAAAATTGCAAAGTATCTGATGCCCTAGTTTTCTCAGCAACAATGTTAGGTCAAAAATGAAAGATTCACATAATGGGAAAATTATTCCATACACATATTCTACCTCCTAAGTACAGTTTGATAGTCCTCCTTTTTCAACTAATTGGTGGAGGGAAGTGCCCGGAACAGGAATCCCTAGTTTTCTCCAATTTCTTCTACAAAAATGTCTGATATTCATTCTATTGTATCTCCAAAATTATTGTCCTATGGATCTAAAATTCATCCTGAGATATCCTAATATGTATTCTTTCCAACCCCATATGTTATAGAATATTTGGATTCTCCAAGCGGGACTTATGCGAATTTCCCAAGGTGACTTCTTTAAGGATTGTTTAGAATAACGAACTTATATAGACTTCCACATGTCAATGTTTCACCTTCAAAGTCTAAAAATACAACCACAAAAACTAAATTCCATGCCCTATCAGTATCATCTTACAAAATTTCATTTGGACCTTCCTAGCCCGAGATATAACAATCCTCCCTAGGCCACCTTTTTATGACTGTATTCTATAGGAGGCTAGAGCCCTAATTTGGAGGAACCATACCTCATTAAGTATAGTGAATATGAGTTTGAAATTTACAAAAAAGGTACAAAAATATTTCATCTTCATCCTGTCAAAGTTTCAGCTCATGATCCTTCTCTAATATCGAGTTATAGTGAAAGTTCCAAGATGACTAGTTTTTATTTTTAGGTTTTTCAAGCATGAAACCCTAATCTCCAGTAGCTGTAGTCATAGCAGTGTTTCGGTTGCACAAAGAATTATTTCAGGGTGGATCTGATACCATGTTAATTTTTCAATGGTTACATGATATCTAAAAACATTTATCATTATAATAGAATAACCATATAAAGAAGTATCATTGAAATAAAGACCAGCATAGACACATAAAAGAACACATAGATTTATCCTGGGAAACCCTTGTGGGGAAGAAAACCCAGAAAAGCTTCCTCGATATAGGATTCAACCAAGTACAATGTCATACCCAAAGAATAAGACTTATAATACCCCATGAATAATACTGGACTGCCTCCTCTCTCCCACATGGACTACTCTTTCTCTCTCTAGCACAACTGCTGAGCTATGTTGCTTGTTCTGCTTGTCCAAATGAAGGAGGCACCTCTCCTATTTATAATAATCAGTTGAGAGGACTTATAACCCAAATGTGCTGAATTATCCTTGCTTATAGGGCCAAATTGACTTGGAAGACTCAAAAATACATTTTAATAATACTTTTGTGGGTACTACTGACCCAACTTACAACAAAGGTTTTACGTCAAGACTTTACATAACCAATTACATCAATGACATCCCTAATCAAAGGAACAACATCTTCGGAAGGGGTAATAAAAATAATAATACAAAATAGAATATATTTTGCAGTTACATTTCTTTAACAACTCTAACCTACCTCATTCAACTCATTTATTTTTTGGATTCACCTTTTACTTTTAGAATCAATGGAAACAACGGATGAATTGTTGTTGCCATAGATTGAGCCCTTCGTGCCTAAGGTGTTAATGGTTTGATATCACCCATTTATCTATGTTGTGGCTTGAATTTTTTCAATTTAGATTATATCACATTCATGGTGTTAATTTTCCTTTTATCTATGTGTATAATCTCATTTTGAGTACATGAAGAGGCTAAATCTCAAGGTATTCTTGGCACACTTTATTATGCCATAGCTAACCCTATTGATTTTGATGTTTCATTTTTCATGGTTGAGGAGGCGACATAATATATTTGTGCATGCTCAATCTTTTATTTTGATGGATCCTGCATCTAAGCACTACCCTCCAAGATACTACCAACAAAGTGTTGTCACCAAGGTATTCTCTTAATATGGAACTCAACCAAGTTGAATGGATTTTCTTCTTTGGAATGCTTGCATCGTAATAGTTTGTAGTGGTTGTATGGTGATTAAATTTGTGCAATTTCCCCCCTTAAACACCTTCATTTTCACATTTATTTCCATCTTCATGTTGTGTTCAAAGGGCCCTAGTCTCATGGTTATACCCTTAAATTGTTGGATTGTGTTAGAAGCTAATGCAAAATCCAAACAAGATTAACTCCTTGCATATCCATACTATATTTTAGTAAAGGTGACAATAACAAAATAATAAATTACATATGCATGTGGCCATATTTTTGGTGGATTCCCTTTGATGGTACCACTACAGAATTTGAGGCCAAAATCCGACGGCTACTATGTCTGAAATTCAACACTAACCTGTTGGGTATTTGACACATACACTTTTTTTTGGTCGTTGGTGGCGTAATGTCGGATCTCCGACTGTCGACTAATAAGGGTCGAAGCTCTGACAAACCATTGCATCACATATTCGACCGTTATTCCTTCCGAAGTGCCAACCAAAACTGCATAAACCGTCAGAAATCCAACGTCCTCTGACCCTTGAAGGGTTGGCCATCTGACAGACAAAAGTGTTTGAGAAATGGCGGTGTCGTCGTTGTTTAATTCAGGCAGTGTCGGTACTCTGACGCACTCCGACACTAGAAGAGTCAGTCTTTCGATGCAGTCTGACACTTTAACCATCGGTCTTCCGATGGGAGGAAGCATAAGAGTCATGGCACGGCCGTCGGATGGGTTGACCGGAGTGTCGGAAGAACGTCGAAAAAGCGACGCCTGTTGATGGATTTAAAAAAAAAATCCAAATATTTCACTTACGACCACATGGTTTCAGCCTAGAATTTGACTACTGAAGGAAGCTTGGTAGCAAACTAGAGGATTCTATGTCAAGTATATATTTCATCCTTGCACATATAGTTATCACAACTACTTTACTCTTAAATTTACTTTTCGCAAAATAGAAAACCCAATATCCTCAAGAGAAGCACCCTCCTTTCTATTTATGGAACAAGGAAGAGATTAATTACAAGCAAACCCTATACTAAGTCTACAAGTGGACCACTCAACAAGACAAAGTCCAATCTAACCAATCCATGAACACTTTAAGAGAATGTTGCTTAACTAGAGACATTACATGTGCTAAGGGTAGGTGATTTCAACAGAACTTGATGGTAGTGTGAACCACATGTACAAAGGTCACGTAATCCCATGCCCGTATGTTCCAACTTACCCACTTAGAAATGGCCTATATGACTTGGCTTTCGAGAGAGTCGGAGAAAGGTTGCTTGCAATCAAGTTTTCCTAGTTGAACATAATGCAGTGCTTCTCTGGGTGAGACTATTAGTTGGAAAGTGGAATGAAGCAGTCCCCATACACTGTTTGTGTCCCTAACCTCCATTTTGAGTTGACTAAAGTTCTAAAGGGTGGTATTTTATAACATGATTAAGATGAAATGGGTCTAAATAATTGTGTGTATCCTTCATATGCATTGTGCTAATTGTATAATTATTTGCATAAGTTTCTCCCTGTATAAGAAAGAGCTCTCATGCAAAGAGTGCTTTACATCCCCAATCTTAATAAGTGATGATGGAGGACACTGAACCTATAGAGTCTCTAAACAGAGGGGACCAAAGGAAACATCTAAGATAAAAAAATAACAAAAATAAACTTGCTGACCAAGAGGCATTCAATACTTTTAGAATAGTCTAGCTTTGCTTAAGGAAGGGATATAGAATAAGATTGAATCCTACAAATGCATAACCACTTCATATAGCAAAGAGACAAATAAACAACATAGTATGTTACCTTAAATCATTATTAATAATGTATAGTAGATATTTAACTTCACTCTTGCAAATTCCAAACAACCAATATAATAGTCTAGCAAACTTCCAGGGGATCAATACTTGTTTTCAGAATTATAGTCTTATGGTAAACAGTAAATGGAAAATATACCTCATTTGGCACATTTGCTACTTTGAAATTTCCTTCAAATTCTGGTTTTGGAGTGTACTCCAAGTCTTCAATGCCCCACCCCTACACATTCAGGAAACAAATGAAAAGGAATTGGAAAACTAAAGAAGAGCAATGATGTTCATAACAATCAATGCAACATCAATTTGCAAACAATAAAAATCCCAAAACATAGCTAAAATAAATCCCAAAACAAAGGATAGGCTGACCAATGGGCATAAAACAATGCCAAGTTTTTTTAACTCTCAATTTTTAATAGGATAGCCTTGCCCATCCACCATGTGTGAAATCATCATTATCATGTCATATTCGGCATCAGGGAACTTGAAAGGAAGCTTGGTTGTCTCTATATCAAAAGCACACACACAAACTTAAGCTTGTTGAAGAAAATCTACCCTATTTTCCAAGGTAACCTTTGAAGAGTCCACTTTAATAGTGTACCATTGTCCACATCTTGCATCTGCAGGATTGCAAAATCCATAAACAAGTAAAGAATGAGTGTTAGTTTTTCGATATATAAAAAATCTTGCTACAAAGGCTGTTGAATGTGGACTTATGATGTTGAGACAAGCCATTCTTTGTTCAAAAGCATCTTCCAAACATTGAACGTGGACTTATGATGTAGAAACAGGCCATTATTTGTTCAAAAGCATCTTGAAAACATAAAATGAAGACATGAGTGTGTTGCAAAAATAAATGCATCCTACTACAATTGACCAAGTATTCAAACAATCTATCTCTGAAGCTATCATGCCCAACCATTTATATAAATGTGTTATATAACATCTATCATTTACTAATTCAATTAAAGTAAATGAGTTCTTTAAAATCCTCAAGCAACATTAAATGACACTCAATTGTTTAATCTAATCAAGGAATTTAAAATATAATGATATAACATAAATTATGTAAGAAAAAAATTATAATTAGTAAGAATATATCACCTGATAAAACATGGATACCAAAAAATATTATGTATATAAGGCCATTGATCTAATCAAAACTCCATTTCTTTCCTCTTAACTATGGAAATGTTTCTCAACGCTATCTGCAACAAGTTCCAATGGAGGAGTCAAATAGCAATAGTGAAAATTACATAGTAAAAGTTATATAGAAGTAGATGTTTTTTAATGTATTCTTCCTTACCATTCATTGAGATCCTCTTTGTTTCGAGAATAATTTAATATTCTCTACTAAACAGGACCAACCACGTGAAGGTGGAAGCTCTTATGGCCCCTCCCCCCCCTCACATCACTCTCAACTCCCCAAACCCAATGCCTATACTTGCAAATAACAATGCATCTACAATGTAAATTATTTCACTCAATAGTTAAAAAATGCTTTCATTAAATGATTCTTAATAACATTCATTAAACCATTCAATCATTCAACAGCTAAAAAAACCATTCATTAACTCATTCATTAAAACATTAATTTAGTCAATGGCAGAAAAAAAAGATCAGTAAACAATTCAGTAAAGCATTCATTCATAAAACAGAGGAAAAAGCATTACTTTTTTTTTTATAAATAAGAATTACTGAAAATTTGTTTAGTCACTTCCTTTTTACTTTTTTTCTCTTTAAATATTTAGTTAGAGTCACATCTTTGGGAATCTGATCATCGGTATCCCTGCTAGTCTGCTCAGAAGGTTGAACTTCAAACGAGGGGCGATGAATTTCTGTAATTATGTCAAAATCTTTCATTAATATATTTATATTTTGATAAATACGAGTAATTCATTAAAAAAACATAAGGAATGTGTGTTTTTACCTGCCATGTGCACATCAACATGTTCAACATTATCTCGTACTGGCCCAACCTGTTTGTGTTATGATCTGCAGCTACATGCTCTGTAGTTGAATTGTGTAGAATTAGAATTAATGTTCATCATTTGCAATGGTCTATAAAAAATAGTAGCACATTAATAAATTAATTACCAGGATGAGAAGCATGATCTTCGTTTGGTTGGTCATGTTCTTCATCCTCGACATGAATGGGATCGTTACTTTCCTGCAAAAAAAGGAATAAATAATTTACGTTAGTTGATTTATAAGGAACAAATTGCATGCGCATTAATAAATTATCATTAAACTATATAGTTTTCACATACCTGGGCACCAGTTGGATCAACAGAAGATCCTGCAGTATTCACAGACAAGCTTCTCCAGCGTTCAACAATGGCGTCAAAGCCATGTTCGAATCCAAGCTTCATGTAATCCGCACTGGGCAATTCTTTGAACCGGTCGGCCTTCATATTTGCATGATGCCATTAATTTTAAAGCCTTTTGTCAGAACAAAACAAAAATAATAATATGTATGATATTTGGATGCGGATTTGGGTTTTGTGATATTTACATATCGGGCCGCCAAGTTGGAGTAACCACCAGGCCCAAGCTTGTGTTGGCCAATTTTTTCAATTCTTGCCTTTGTGGCCTTAGATGTGTCCGAGAGCCTAATTAGGTTTTTAAATACATTAGGCTATGTACCAAAATTGATATAAAAACTAGTAATAATAAGGCTTACCACTACATTTTGGAATGAATTGCATACCTCCCTGTTCCACCTGGTGGTATCTTTCCTGATTTTCTCAAGTCGTTCTCTTTTCCATCTTCCACCAGGGCTTTCCACTCCTTAGATGGAATCATTGGAGGGTGTTCATACCTAGGGTTCTTTTCTAGGTGAACCCTATATTGGTCTTGGACAATATTTAGATGTTTTCTAGCCTTCTATAGTACCTTCGATGTATCGAAGGTATATTTTCCGAACATACTAACCAAGCGATTAGTCAGATCATCCTTTAAAGCTTTTGGTTGCTTGTTCCACATTGTGCGGATGGTGGGCTCGAAGATCTCCAAGGCCAAATCATATAGATGTTTATAAAATATATCATTTCCTTCAAAACATTATTGCCATCATTAGTGAACATTAGAAAATATTATCAGTATATTAGACACAAATTATAAAAAATAAATTGAACAATCTATAATGACCTGGAATCTTCTCTATATTTATTGGAACCAATTCTTCATTCACCAAAAATGTACACTTTATTGAACCAGTGCTAGTCACACAAGAAGATCCAGGAAATGCTTCCACATCTCTATCTAGCCCTGCATCCACCCCTTCTTCTATAGCATCTGTTGTGGGTGGGGCACCATCGGATACACCCTCCGCTACCCTCGGCGGTGTCGCAGAGCGTGTTTTCGATTGTTCAGTGGAAAATATGGGAGCAGTATGTGGTGTACGTGGAGTGGTTTGGTCACTGGGACCAACATTGCCTTGACCACCACTGATAATCTCCATAGCACGCTGTAAATTAAACCCGTTGTATTATAAGTTCAATAGCATATAAAATAAAATATTATAAAGTTTTTATAAATGAATTTACATTTTTATTCGATAACTTACGTCCAGTTGTTTACGTTGCTATAACAACAATTGAAGCCTTTGTTCGAGCTCTTCTGTTAGTGGAACTCCCAATGTCAGACGAACCAGTTCCTCATTTTGTTTTTCCCTTGTCTTTTGAAGCACCCTCAACAGGTCTGCAGACTCTCTAATTTCACTATCTCTCATCAACTAAGAGACCTCATTCTGTAAAGAGTTTTGAGACACCGTTTCATAAACAGAATCCCCTATCTGCAATTGAAATATATAAAAAATTGCTTAGTCTTTGAAAATATAGTGTGCGCAAATAATTATGTTAGGGATTACATCTAGGATTACCTGATGCTTAGCCAAGGGCGTGGTCTGATCAACAGATGGGGATTTACCTCGATCAGCCACCTACAAAAAAAGTAGAGAACATTATCATAATGAACGCAATATGTATAAGCTAACAAATACAGAACAAAAACAAAAATAAACACTATGCTACATGTTTTATATGTGTACATTTTTGAAGTATTTAGAATGTGGAATTACATTTAGGTTAAATGGTTTCCTCGAGTCTCCAGTTGTCTGATAAACAGCTGGGGAGTTTCCCCAGTCAATCTGCAAAAAAGGTAGACAACATTACCATCATGAACGAAACCATAAAAATGAAAGAATACATAAGAAAATAAACATAATGCGTCACAATAGACATGTTTATGATTTTAAAGTATTTGAAATGGAGAATTACATTCATTTTTGGTTGTTTCCCTGATGCTGTAGTCGGCTGATCAATAGCCGGTTGGATTCCTTGATCAACACTCTACTAGGAAAATCGATAATATTATATAAACGAACCTAATATACTAATGAAAATACATAACAACATATCTGTATGTCCATCCTAAAATTTAATATTACATTGGAAATATCGATGTATACCTGCTGCCTTGACTCGGGTCGAAAAACATCTACAAAGATGGAGGTGCCCCTGAGAGAACCCTGCATCAAAAACATACTAAAAGTTACATAAGGAAACATGAAATTAAGTAGATAATTTCAATTATATGCTAACAAAAATTCCTATAGATGTTAAAATAATTAATAAAAGGAATTATAAATTGTTTGTTGTACCGCAACCATACTAACATTGTTTGTATCTACATGGTTCAAATTGTAATCAATAAGCAGTTCTTCGCCAGCAGCTATTGATTTAATTGCACATACAAAGACATAGTTTTCTTCACGTGACTCGAATATGCAGTTGGGTTGCTTTAATGTAGACCCTGGTTGTGTACTGTTTATAATCCCCACAATATTACCGGTTGTTTTTGGCCTTTCGTCCATGTAGATCGTTGCTCCTTTATTTTGAGCTTTGTCTTTCAGTTGTATATAATTCGTTGACAACCCATATCTACACATACTTCATGTATATTGTACCAGGTGCATCCAATTAATATAGTTGTAACAGGGCCCAACATACTCCATCAATTCTGTACATCTACCGTACCCAACTGTTATGCCGTCTATGCAAAACAAGCCCAATCCATGCAATGAGGACGGTGCAATTCTATATATCCTCTCATTCACACAAAAATCAGTGTTTACTTTAGGAAGATCACTAGGCACCCATTGTTTCACTAGGTGTTGGTACCTTAAGGGCACGTCGATGTCTCCCACTGTCTCATCATCATAGGAACATGAACCCCCTCCTTGGAGAAAAAAATTCATGTGTTTGTCGAATTTTCTTCTGATCTTCTGAAATCTAGTTGATCTAGCCTGTGTAGACCTACTTGATGTCTCACTTTCCTCTAGAATTCTCAAAATACCTTCGCTGGAGGAAGACAAGTCTGACAAATACCTGTTTGGTTCTACCTGCACCGTGGCCAAAACAAAATTTGGCGTAAGCATAGCAAAATACCAGCAAAAAAACGTGGAAGACTTATAAGAAAAAAAACATGGAAAGACTTGTAAGCCAATAACTTGTTAAACAAAAAGCTTAATGTCAAGAATGAGTTTGGTTAATAGCTAGGTGTGGGCATTGGTAGCCCTAAAAATTCTAATGTATGCCCCTCTTTTGGTTACATACAAGTCTCCATTCTAACTTGTTGCTTGCATTGCCTTTTGCTAACATGAATTGGGTAGGCTTCATAAGCTTCAAATGTATGCTTGTGGCCATTGTACTTTAGCATTTCAATGTTGTCAAGCTTGAGACGATATGTTATGCATATGCATCACATATAACACCGCAATTTATGCCAATATATGTCTATACAAAACCTGGAGGTTCTCCTTTAATGGACTATCTCCTTCAAAGAACATATATCCTTTAAGTGGTTTTTAGTTTTCCCATGAATGATTTTGTGATGTTGTAGATGATTTTAGTTTTAGAGTGGATGTTTTAACCTCTGTGCTACTCTGAAGTGCATAAGCTAGCACTTCAGAGGCATATTTCCCAGTGGTGGTGAAGAGCATACATTTCTAGATCTGGCTACTTGGCACGTTAAATACATTTATATCAGTCTGTAATATTTGTTGATTTATTCCTTTTAGCTTGTCTTGATGATGATTGTTTTCCCATATTAATTTTCAACCCTAAGGCAACGCTAAATTATTTTCCCATACTAATTTTCAACCCTAAGGAAAATAATTGATCAGCTTCACAGGAATACTAGAAAAACATTCAAAGGTAACACCTATAATCTAGGAATCTTGACTACATCCACATCAATAACCTTCAATAGACTGAGAATTCAAGTCTAATACTGAAGTAGATAATCCAAAGAAGCAATAAATAAGAGAGATTAGTAATATGAGGGGATCATCCACCTCAATCATCCAAAGGATGTCAATGGCAACAACACATAAAAGACTCAATTGCTAAGGGCTAGAAAAGCTAGAAAGTGCCCTGACCAGTACATTCACCATCAGTGAATTCAGTAAACTAAAAATGGCCTGAGGCCAAGGTTAATGCTTCTTTGGATAAGCTATCAGCCTTAGTATTGTGTTCTCTGAATATGTGAACTGCTTTTAGCTGGATGAATTAAGGTTCATATCATAGATACGTTGACACCAACCATCAAGTGCAAGTAAAGTTAGTTATGATCTTCTATTGAACCAATTAATGATGGCTATGGAGTCACCATGAATGTGTAGAGTGGGAAGGACCATGGATTTAGCACAATAAAGGAGAGTCCATAAAGCAAGTAGTTCAAATATGGTGTTTGTACTCAGACCAACACCCAATTTGAAGCAAAATAGTGGTCCTGGGTGATCAAAAGATGAACACCTATGCCTCCAATTTGATTGGCTGAAGCCCCATCAAAGAAGATGTAGGTACAATTATCGAAATAGTTTGTTTAGTCAAACTCAAAGGTTGGCTGGAGTGGAATAATGAGTACAAGCCTCCTCCTAAGGCTGGGTTTAATGGTCGTGTTGCAAACACACATAGCAACTCTTCATCTGGTGGAGAAACCAGAACCCTACTCTCGGTTCTAGCTGTCTAATTTTCCAGCATGTTCTGCACTGTGTCTGGGGACGGTATACCGATAATTTCCATTGAGGAGAAGATGTTGAGCTCTTGCTACGCCGGGTCAACAGAGTTTTCTGCCATGTCTACCGGACCTACTCCCAAATTCACAAAAACCTCCAAATTGAACTGAACTGTCCAAAACGAAACGAGCCGAACCCAAGCTCTAGAAGCTCTAGAAGCTTTCCCGACTTAATTTACAAACAATAAAATCAGAGTGTCATGCATACTCCCAAACCCAAACCATTATTAATGCACAAAGTAAATCCCACAGGATGAAAGCCACAAATCGAACCCAGTAAGTCAACAATTCAAAACGCAGCATTAAATCTACTACACAGTCCCAAATCTTTACACAGTATAATCGTATATACCAAATCACATTGCAGTCCTTACATAAAAGCCAATGCGCAATGTATTTACACAGTGAGGCACGAAGCCTCTTTTACAACAGTCAAACTATTAAAAATGTTAAATGGCAAAGTCATGAGCTATGGCACCATTACAAGTAATGGTGCAGCCACGACCCAAAGATGCCAAACCTCCCAACAAGAGTCCATTAAAAACCAAAGAAAGCTACATTATAAACCCCGAAGGCAGAGTCAATAAGTGCCACACGAAACCCCAACCCAGTAAATTTTTCCAACTCAAAGATGCCCAGAATGAGAGGAGGCAAGTAAATCTTGCTAGCATGCTTACCATGGCCGTGAAGAAGAAATCCCAAATCGATAGTGTAGCCTGTGCAAACCCTGGAGCGCCTTTGCGTTCACCTGCAGACAAACCAACGATGGCATGAAAAGCATGACCATGCCATGTAGAATACAATGAAGCAATGCATTTTTACACAAAGTCGATCTAGCTTACCTATGAATCGATGGGGTTGTCTCCCTTCTCCAAATGCACAAAGGCCACACTAAACCAAAATTCCAAAAACCATATTGCACAAGCAGAGGCCCTCACCATTAACGCATTGCCAAAAACCATTAATGCATGCACAAACCCTCACCATAGTTTATGGAATCAACATTATACCATATACCAACTAGTCATATGTTAAACCCTCTATCCTATGGTTTCGCCACCCTTTAAATATCAGCGTAGACTTAGTACTTAGGACATGGTATTTATACCATAGTCTCCCAACCTTATGGTATGAGCAGTCCGTAACATTATCATATAGTATTTACAATGTTTATCAAGCCTGTCCATGTAAAACTAGAGAAATTGCATAATTACATCTATAGATGTGCTACAAAATGAATGATCACTATAATAGTGACTCACAGATATGAGAGGGGGTGATGCGCGAAGCCCTATTTTAAGTTCATGACACGAACAATGAGTTTCTCATTTGTAAGGTGAGAAGGTTTGTAAATTGAATCCCTGAATAACCCACTAAATGAGGAAGGGTATGTCTGCATTCAAGCTTGTCCCACAAAGGAGCAAACATCACAGCGCGCACAAAAAACCCTTGTCACCCAAAAACCCTTGTCACAAAAAACATTATATATTATATGTTTTTTATTTTTATTATATATTATTTTATATTATATGTATTTTAGTTTTATTATATGTTATTTAATATTATATAAATTGCCATAATAGTATTAGGATATTTTTATTATATCCTAACTTGAATAAAGAACCTTTGCATTAATGAGGGAAGAACCATCTACATAACGACACATCCCTATCTTGGATAAATGAAAATATATCTTTGAAGAATGATTGAAAAGTTGAGCGTGTGAGCTTGTGAGCATGGTGGTGATGATGATGATGATGATGCTGATGATGATGATGATTATTATGATGTTCATGTCGATGATGACAATGATGACGATGTTGTTGATGATGATGTTGATGATGTTGTTGATGATGATGATGATGTTGATGACGGCGATGACAATGATGATGATGATGATCCTGATGATGATGATAATGATTGTGATGACGATGAAAATAATGATGATGATGATGATGAAGATTATGATGTTGATGTCGATGATGATGATGAATATGATGGTGATGATGGTGACCATGATGGTGATGATGGTGGTGGTGATGATGATGATGATGACGATGATGGTGATGATAATAGTGATGATGATGGTGGTGGTGATGATGATGATGAAAATGATGATGATGATGACGACGACGATGATTATTATGATGATGAAGATGATGAAAAAGATGATAATGATGATGATGATGATGAATATTGTGATGTTGATGTCAACGATGATGATGAAGATGATGGTGATGATGAAGATGATGGTGATGATGGTGACCATGATGGTGATGATGGTGGTGATGATGATGATGATGACAACGATGATGGTGATGATAATAGTGATGATGATGGTGGTGGTGGTGATGATGATGATGATGATGATGGTGATGATAATAGTGATGATGATGGTGGTGATGATGATTATTATGACAATGATGATGTCGACGATGACAATGATGATGAAGATGATGACGACGATGATTATGATGATGATGAAGATGATGAAAATGATGATGATGATGACAATGATGATGTCGACGATGAAAATGATGATGATGATGATGATGACGATGATTATGATGCTGATGAAGATGATGATTATGATTATGATCATGATCATGATTATGATGATGATGATGATCTCGATGATGATGATGATGATGATTATCATCATCATGAGGATGACAATGATGATGATGTTGATGATGAGTATCATCATCATGAGGAAGACGATGATGATGAAGATGATGCACCATTTGTATCATCATCTATGTCAACATTGTAAGGATTGGCCATATCATCATCGTCATCATCATCAGTTACGCTCATCGTGTCATCGTCAGAATATTCAACGGCATTGTCTACTACATCATATGATTCAACTATTCCTTGGACATCTTTTGTTGGATCATCATCATCAGCTAACTCAAGTTGATCATGCTATTCGTCATCATATTCTTCTTCTAGAGAACCCTCTTCATTACCATCATCTAGGTTATCTCCATTGCGTTGTGCTTCTTTTACCAATGAAGCCACACCTTCCCATGATATTCCATGACCCGATTGTGCGCATCGTTCAATCCATACCTTCATCTAGTCAAGATTGTTTGCGATGTATACATGAATTGCATCCCATTCTCGACCAACTGTTTAATGACAATAACCATTAAAACAAAGAAAGGTGTAAATCTCCTGAACAAAGAAGTATATGCTCTTAACTGAAGCAATTATGACTAGAAAATACAATTAGAATATGAAGGATATAATAAAAATCCAGTAGCTAATAATTACCTTTCAGCTTCCTCAATATACCTTTCCCCTTCAGTTGCTCCCCTTCAAATTTGTTATTGGAGTCCGGATCACAAATGCGACGTAAATTGAGCTTTGACACTAAAATAGGAATATATTCACTAACATACAACATGTTTTGGTATACCATATATCCTTCCATCATAGAACCCTCCGGATGTGCTAGTTGTCTCACCAAACCCTTCATAAATTTCAAGTGC
The DNA here is from genome assembly GCA_001517045.1 of Pseudotsuga menziesii. NCBI lineage: Eukaryota > Viridiplantae > Streptophyta > Pinopsida > Pinales > Pinaceae > Pseudotsuga > Pseudotsuga menziesii. The sequence continues at coordinate 813,312 of LPNX010867444.1, forward strand.
CTCTCAACCATCCACATGGACCTTGAGTGCATAGGTCCACACAACTCAATCTCCTTAACTTGGTGTATGAGGTAGTGTTCATGTGCATTGAAAAATGCCGATGGTATATGCTTCTGCATTTCACACATGAGACGAGGAATTTCTCTCCTCCAATACTTTATATCTTCTTTATGGATTTCTTTAGATGTCAACCATCTACAAGTGATGCAAACCAATAACGATATTTAACAAAAATAAACATTAAATTACAATATATGCTGAAATAGTGCACAAAAAAAACAAATATAAATTATTATAAAGAGAATTAAAGAAACACTAAGCACATGCAAGTAATCGCTAGTTACCTCATGTATTTACCAAGATTATATATAACTTGTTTGACATTGTTGTCGAAGTTGTCTAGGAGAGAGAGAGGTAGAACATACTGTATCAATATACAAACCACGCCATTTAAAAAAAAAAGAGTATACAAACAAGAAAAAATTATATGGATATAACAATAATAATTACCTTGATGAAGACATTCCAATCATGTGTTTTGACCCTCGCAAAATCACCTTTTTTAGTTATGATATTCTTCAAGTTTGCACAAAAACCAGTGGTAAATTTAATTTTCTGCATTACTTCTTTGACAACATTGCTTGGTTGCTCCGTAAACATCCATGGAATTGAGTTTATATTAACTTGTTCTCCGTTGGTATGAAATTGGATGACGTATTTCATTGCATGGTTGCTTTATTGAATGTCTTTGCACACATTCAAAACTTTATCTTTCTCCCTCCTTAGCTCTAGTAGTCTCCATAATGTTTCAGTAACATTCTTTCCAATATGCATTGTATCAAACAAATGAGCAATTTGTAGGTGCTCATAGTAGGGAAACCTGCTGAATTGAATAGGATAACTTTTCATTCCTCGTGGAAGACCATTAATGCCTTCATGATCACGATGGACATCATGAATATTAGTTTATAATTAATAAATTACATCATAAATAAAATATGGCCATGCTAACAAACTACTCACAATAAAAATTAAAATACGTAAAAATTCATATACAATGATCCATACGTACCATGATGACGATTTCTATTGTATTGCATCTTCCAAATGTGAGGTGTCATTCTCCATGGTTTTAATGCAGTCTCCTGCTTCCCATTAAAAATATTTCTTTTATTTGTTATATATCTATGATTCTTAGAGAGGAAATGCCTATACTCATCAAACACCTCCTTTCTTAAGCTTTTTGAACGTCGAGATTTTATCTTAGGACCACAAAATGGACATGCAAATTTACCCTTTGTCTGAAGACCTACAATATTTACATATGGAATATCTATGTCAAATATAATCATTTATAAAATATTCTAACTACTCCATATCATTAAATGCAATGAAAGTGGAACTTAAAATTACAAACCACAAAATGAAGTTAACCCAGGGGCATCATGTATTGTCCATACAACCATTGCATGGAATTGAAATTTCCTTTGTCGTATTGGTCTAGATACATCATACATAGTTATGCCATTCCATAACATCAGTAGCTCATCTATAATAGGTTCCATGTATACATTCATATCTTTGACTTGGAACTTACCTGATTCATAATTTGAAGAACATATAAAATATATCATTATGAGAACCATTAAGATATATAAACCATGCAGAAGAGTAAAATAATAGATATATATATGAAATTAATATACATATTATGACAAATGAGATGCCACAACTACATTATAAATAAAACATGTTTCGTCAATAAAACCTGGAATAATCATCGACAACATTATGTGCTCCCTCTTTATTGACAACCATGGAGGAATATTATTGTTGATAACAAAAATAGGCCACACCGTGTAAATGAATTTCATCTGCGAAAATGGATTAACACCATCTATTGCCAAAGAAATCCTAACATTACGTGGTTCTTCTTTAAAGTGAGGCCACTTTTCCTCAATATCTATAAAAGCAGTACCATCTGCAGGCATTCGGATAACATCATCTTGACTTCTATTCCTGGCATGGTAATCCATAAAATGTGATATGTTTTTGCACCTGAATAGTCATTGCAAATGTGGAATGATGGGAATATAACGAAGAACCTTCTGAGGCACATTTTTTGTTACTTTATCTGTACGATATCTACTTACATGACATTCCAGACATTCTGTTGCAAATTCATGCTGATTATAATATATAACATGGTCATTGGGGCATGCATGAATTGATTCATAATGCATTCCAATCTCTTTCATGATGGAAGATAAATATCGAAATGTGCAAGGTAAAATATTTGATGGTGGTAACAAAAAATCAGCTATAAAGCTACCCAAAAAATAAAAATTAATGTAATAAATAAATAATATTAACGAAACACGCTTCATCCATACGATGATCAATAATGAATTAACAATACAATTATTAGAGGAATGCAAACAAACTTTATCACGATCCTATATATGTGATGGATTATTTTAGATACCTTAGCATACGTGTGATTGCAATGTTTGAAAGACCATTCATAACCTTCAAGTTCATTATCAACAATATAGTAGAGAGAAGATTTGTCTTGGAGCCATCATAAAGGGGTTCATATGCCTTATCGAGAAGAGGTATATTGTGAACATCATCAAAGTCATCATCATTTTCATTATCAACATCATTGTCATCCATTCTAACGTTAAATGGATCATGGATCAATGTATTTGTACCATCATCTTCAATTAAATCATCGGCATGATCATCTTGTTCAATATGATCATTCACTTGTTCTCCATTAAACATACACGCTCCATGATCCTGATCCTGAACTTGTTCTGAAAGCACTTTCTCTGGACGACATGCTATAGGGTGTCTTTCCTTTAATATAAATACATGGAAACATCAATAGATATACATTAATATATGAAAAAAAATAATACATACAATTAGCAAAAAAATGAATATAATAATGTTTATAATGCTAAACCTACAAATGGACGATATTCGTTCCCCCCATCAGCGTGTCCATGTTCCTTGCAATGTTTTATGGCTGTTGAGATCAATATTATTCTCCTCTTAAATCCCCTGCATTGAGTACATGAAGAATAACATTTGCCATCACCCCTTTGTTCCCTACATCCCATAGTCTAGCAAGCAATTGTCGGTTGTCTTCGTTTGGATCCGAAATATTTAATCTGTTTGACATTTTGTCATAAAATTCATTAATGAATATAACCGGTTGTAATAAAAAATCAAGTTCCACGCATCAACCATGCATCAAGGTTTTTTCAAACGGAGAGAAGTCGAAGAATAAAAAATTCTGGCAAACTGTCTATCGATGAAAAAAAAAATTCCCACAACCGCCCGTTGAAGGATAAAACTATTCCTGAAAACGTCCGTCGAGGAACAAATAATTTTCGCAATCATCCGTCGCTTCTACAACAAACATTTTTAAATGTTTAAAACACTTTATATTTATAATGGACATGCGTAAGATATTCGACGCCTTGAACATAGTTACCGTTAGAAGTATGGGACCATAAAATTTAAAATCATGTAAACCTTAATTTTTTATCACAAAAAAATCTATACGGATCGTTGGATATCCAACGTGTGTGAGTCGGATATCCGACTTGTTTTTGGTTCACAGACATCGGCAATCCGACATGGAGGTGTCGAATAATTGCCACTATAGGAGTCGGAAATTCGAGTCCTATCCGGCACGGAAGTGTCTTGTAATCGCCAATACAAGTGTCGGAATTCCGACTCAAAAGTGTTGGATAATTGACGGATACATAAATATTCTATTGTCGGCATTTTGTAGATTGATTGCTGTCCGACACATCCGTGTGAAATGTCGGATGCCATTGGATTCTTTCTTAAAATTTCAGGTTCAAATTCTGTAGTGTACAACGTGGCCTTAATAAGCTCTTTGTGACCTAGACATATGGTAATACCCTTTGGGTGAAATTATGATTTAAACATTGACCTATTAAAGTAAACAGTCAAAAGACAATCCCTTGCCACCTCGTAGTGGAACTATATGTGAAGTGGATCAAACCATTATTACCTAGTGTACACTATAATATATATGAAGCTCAAAAATATTTTCCTCTAATTTATACTTCCTATTTGTCTAATACTCTCTCTAAACCACTTGATTGATGCATGTTTCCTTTATTTTCCAACAATGTATTGTTTTTCTCTTGATAAAACAACTAGAGGTCATTATGGGATTGAAGTGTAGCGTTAAAAAATTACAATAATCTACTTTTCGAACTTTGCAATGTACTCAGATACTTGTGAATGATTTCAATTCTTAGCTAAATTTTGTTGTTTGTACAACACGAGGAGTCATTCTTTGATATTTGTGTTGTATCAAGATAGGTACTTATGTGGTATCAAGTCAATACATTGTGGTGTATCAAGTCTTATATATTTCCTCATGTATTGAGATGGGGTGCTTGTACTGTGATCTTGTGTTGTATCATTATTGGAATCTTGTGTTGTATCAATACCGGAGTCATGTTCTGTATCAACACTAGTCTCGTGTTGTATCAACACTGTGTAGTTGTGTTGTATCAAGTATAGACTTGTATTGTATCAAGTCAATGATTCTCATAGACATTACCCTATGAGAATGGATCTCCAATTATGGAGATGGACTTGTGTTGTATCAAGTCATGTGGTTATACTATGTGATATATTTCTAGTCATGGCTATTGAGTGCTATAAGTATTTTTAGGGATTCGCTACCCCTAGAGTGAATTACTTTAGCATATGACTATATGGCCTGGGGTAATATATATGACCATCAGTATGGAATAATTATTCTGATTATGATATGATAAGATGGATAAATAATACACATATGGAACATGCATTAATTTTTTAATGATAATGAGATAAAGCATAGAGAAAGAGAATTTGAATTGCCCATGCAAATGTCTGAGTGAATTCAAGTTATAAAGCTTCGGTAAAATATGAATGCCTCAATAAATGCCTCATTCAAAGCATCAGTTGAACTATTAATGAATGTAATCACTTAAGTAAAGAATATCTTAATGTTAATCAATCAACATGCATCATTTAATTAAAGATATCCATGCAAAAGTTAATAATAGAAATTGTGAATGGATGGCACTAAGAGTGAAGCATTGATGACACTTAAGTTAGCATGTCAACTAAGTGATCAACAGTCTGTTAACATTAAGTTCAATAAAGTTAACATTCAGTTCAAGTCAATTAACAATCAGTTCAAGTAAGTTAACTTTCAGTTCAAGTAAGTTAAAATTCAGTTCAAGTCAGTTAACATTTAGTTCAAGTCAGTTCACTTTCAGTTCAAGATAGTGAACATTCAATTAAATCTAATTGAGGAAAGGAAGGGCACTAATTTTTGCATGGAGGGAGTTCTAGCTATCTCCTCCTTGTGAATGCACTATGTGGTGTTCTTAGTGTGTTTACTGAGCTTCCTATGTACTACCTTCTACATGATAGGGTTTTCATCTTGTGATTAATATGTTATGCATATGGCAAGTTCAATACAGTTGCATACAAATGTTTTTATAGGGTTACATTGGATCTATATTATCTATTTTTGTGGTGATATCTATTATCTGGAAATCTTCTTATGTGTTGTAAACCATTCTTTGCAAATCTATCTATCATACTCAAAGAATTGTTGGGTTTTTCATCCTTCATGTTTGGAGGGTTTTCCCAAGGTATATCTTGTCTCTTATGGTTGATTGATTTGTGTGGTTGATATATTTATAAGATTCATGTGTGGATGATATATTCATAAGTGGATTATTTATTTATGAGATTCATATGTGCAGAAATTTATTGATAAAAGTTTTAAAGTTCAAGCATCTCCGTTTTTTAAATTGATTGATAAAAGTTTTAAAGTTTAAGCATCTTTGTTTTTGTTCAAACATCAACTTGGTATTAGAGCATAGGGCATGAAGGAGATTTTTTTTGCACCAAACTCAATCCTAGGTATATATTTAAGTGTTGAGAAAAATATTGCATCCATGACATCAAAATACATTTGACTAGAAGACCAACTTGAAGGCACATCAAACTTCAACACATGGAAAGAAAGGGTGTTGAATATTCTTGAAGAGAATGATCTTGATTCATTCATGAATGTTGTGGTATAGGATCCTATCACAAATGTATGGAAAAAAAACTTCAAGAAGAATCAATAAAAGGAAAAGCATATCATCTTTGATTCGGTTAAGGACAATATCATGTCCATGATCATTTTGTTGAAGGTCGGGAGGGAGTGTTTTGATACACTCAACAATATTTTCAAGAAGAGGGGTGCATACAAAGAAAGATTGTGTACACTAAATGGGAGAATCTTTCCCTCACGGTAAGAATGAATAAAGCGATAAATCCTTTCAATACAAAGAAGATCTTCCATTCAAGTGAATAAAGAAGGGGCTAGATATTCTTCGCAAGGGTGCAGAGATCAAGAGGGGCCCCACACAAATCAATAAAATATAAGTACTTTATATTTTTATTGTTATAATATGTTATAAATCATATCTAAATGTTTTCTAATATGTTTCATTATTGTCATATAGATATCTATATTCCTAAACTTTGGAATTGTGTTGAGCATATACATTATTGTTTGTCTTTTATTGGCATGTTGTAGATCTCATGAAGTCCATATTATGAGACATGATATAGGAATGATATAAGAGTTATGTAGGACTGATATAAAGCTGAAAATTTCATTCATAAGACATGAGATAGAGGGTTTCATGCTTGCTTCATGAGCTTTGAATATAGGACTGCATGATTGGTCATAATATATCAGATAAAGGGATTAATCCTTGCTTCATGAGATATGAATATGGGGATGCATATTTCCTTAATAAAATATGACTTTTTGAACTGATATAGGACTGATATAGGGTTGCAAAACGTCACATGATATATTAATGGGGTTATTCCAAAACATTGATTAGTCTATGTACATAATTGTGTGAACCATTGTCAGTATGTTGAAAGTTTTCATGTGATTACATTTCTTGGTTATGTATGTTATTAATCATTTGAATATTTTTTCTTGTAGGGAAAAACATATGTTGTGAACTGCAAGAAGAGAATGACATGGAGTCATTTGGATGGTTGATCTTGAAAAGAGAGAAAATTGGGAGGTTCCTATGTTTCTTAGGAAGAAGACAAAATAGAATCCCTAATTCTATTCTGATAAATGTAAAGACTCATGAAGTTAATGCATTTCTCTTAATTATATTCATATATGTGTTAGATATAGAGGAGTATGGGTATTCATGATGGATGGATAAAATTTATGATTCTCACATCCTAGATGTTGAGAGGGAGAAGCTAGATTTGCTAGCTCTTAGAAAAACCAATGGAACTGGTTAAATTAACCTCCTGATATGTAGAAACCATGTATGGTACCCATATTCAGAAGGAATCTATACGTAATAATTTTGGATGATTCTTAAGTTTATAGGTGCAATAGTCACTAGATAATATTTTCTTCTATTGATAAATTGTTCAATAGAATTCCTGAAAGGATTCAAGAACAATGGATTATAAATCCATGATTGCACGCATAAAGAAAAATCTGATTCGTATTCATATTTATAGGATCTCATAGATGTTAGATATATCTATACAAGTCCTACGATAATTTATATGCTTTACAGCCAATACATAGAAATGTACAACAAAGCATGTGTTGTGTTACCTACTTCATACAAGAGTATGTGGATTCATATATGTCACAGTCAGTGAAAGTAAGTTTCACAGATATATGGATTCTAACTAGTACATTGATCGATAAATATCACATCAAAGATGTTGCTTAGATAGAGCATGTTGTAAAGCAGTAAAACTTACAAAGTTCCTAGCTAGTTATATCTGAGACTTGGTGTAAAAAGGAGTTGTGTAACTCTTGAACATATCCACGGATGAGTAGAATTGCCAACAAATTTACTAATCCCTTTCCATAACAAGCTTAGTATATTTTAAAAAGACTCTAGTTTAAGAGGGAGTATTGATGTATCTTCATAGGAAGCAATAGTTAAAAGTACCCAAACTAGTTATTCATGATACATGACTCAGGAAGCCAGGGGTTGTGATATCTTGTAGACAAAATCCACATGAGTAGAGACATGGTCAAAGTATCAGAGATTATTAATTACTTAAGAAGAGTTAGAGTCTGGAATGTCAGAGAATAGTTAAACCTCGTAGAGAGGTTAGATAGCCATATTGTTGGCTATGTGGGGTACTTTGATATGAAATCACTATGAAAGTGGTCAGGCCTTGAAGAACATGATAGATAATGGAAATCTCACTAAAAAATTCTTCAGATGGTAGAAGATTCTTGAAGTCAACAAATGTTGAAGATTGAAAGAAAAGAAAGATTTTATTTCTAAATGATATTTACAAATGGCATCTTGTGGAGAATCTGCGGTCAGTAAATGTATATCGTCGACGTTTCGAGCCATCCTTGGCTCATCTTCAGGACATTTATCGATGCCTGAGATGATCAATGAATCTTTATCTTTATATAAATACAGATCAGTCATAGGAATCTAATAGCTAGGGTTTCATGAATAGTCAAAAGAAGCCGACAACTAGGTTTTAATGAGGTTTCAAATTTGATAAACTGAAATGTTTTAATTTTAATTAATTTTTTTATTAATGTAAATATTAAATTTTACAATTTTTAATTAAGGTTTAAAACCTTCAATTATAAGGTTTTTTTTAATTATTAAATTTTTAATTAATAAAATGGTTATTAAGTTTGAACAAATTAAAAATTCTTAATATTTTTAATGTTTTATAAGGTTTTTTATTGATTTAAAAGTTA
>LPNX010867444.1:823158-877537 GCA_001517045.1 Pseudotsuga menziesii
ACAAATTTAATGTGTTGCTTATAATGGATATGAAACCCATAGTTTCTATCTTAGAGAAACTGTATTCTGGATCGGATCAAGATAATACTGCTTTCAACAAGTAGTTGGTTTCTCTCGTAAAGTACCTAGCAGATCTATTGTATTTTTATTCTTGTGGATAAGAATATGTTTCAGTACCTTTTACGTACATTAGAATAGTTTATTTATTGTATTTTGATACATAGTAGACCTATTATATAGCTTGGGATTAGCTATGTGTATTGAGGTTAGTGCTACATAAGCTAAATGTACTTTGCATATAGTACTAGCTGTTGAGGAGTAGGGTAGCTTGTGATGCTACCTACTAGGGTGAAAGACTTGAAACCTATAGTTATTAGGTGTTAAGAGTCAAGCTTTTTGAAAAAACCCTATTTGTTATGATATAAGACATTGAGATGAAGTTTTACTTCATCGAAGTCATGGTCATGTAAAAATAAAATTGTGGTACATAGCTACTAATGAGCAGATTGAAAATCTATGAACACGCAGATGTTAGTAACGAAGTTGAGATACTTCTGAGATAAGCTTGGTATGGCAGGAAATTCTTGATAAATCAGAGAATGTTTCCCTTGCTAAGAGGGATTGTTGTTTGCATAACATCAAGGGTCATTCTCCGATATTTGTGTTGTATTAAGATAGGGACTTGGTATCAAGTTGATACATTGCGTTGTATCAAGTCCTATATATGTCGTCATGTTTTGAGGTGGGATGCATGTACTATGATCTTGTGTTGTACCAAGATTGGTATCTTTTTTTTATCAATATTGAAGTCTTGTGTTGTATTAATTTTATGGACTCGTGTTTTATCAAGTCTAGATTGGTTTTGTATCAAGTCAATGATTCTCATAGATGGTATCTTATGAGAATGGATCTCCATTTATGGAGATGGACTTGTGTTGTATCAAGTCATGTGGTTATACTATGTGATATATTGCCAGTCATGGTTACTGAGTGCTATAAGTATCCTTTAGGGATTAGCTACCCCTAGAGTGAATTAATTTAGCATATGACTATATGGCCTAGGGTAATATACATGACCATCAGTATGGAATAATTATTCTGAGTATTATATGATAAGATGGATAAATAATACACATATCGACAATGCATTAATTATTTAATCATAATGAGATAAAGCATGGAGAAAGAGAAATTAAATTTCCCATGCAAATGTTTTAGTGAGGTCAAGTTATAAAGCTTCAATAAAATATGAATGCCTCAACCAATGTTGCTGTCAAAGAATCAGTTGAACTATTAGTGAATGTAATCAGTTAATTAAAGAAGATTTAATGCTCATCAACTAGCATGCATCAGTTAACTAAATAAATCCATGCAAAAGTTAATAATACAAGTTGTGCATGGATGGCACTAAGAGTGAATCTTTTCTGACACTTAAGTTAGAATGTTAACTAATTGATCAACAATCAGTTAACATTAAGCTCAAGAAATTTAACATTCAATTCAAGTCAGTTAACATTCAGTTCATGTTAGTTTTTCAACATTCAAGCTAGCATTATGTTAGGATCTTTAACTAAGAGAACAACAAGTACAACAATCAAACACAAGAGACAATGAACACGGTGTTTTTTTTTGTAGAAACCATAAATGGAGAAAATCCCACAACTTCCTCAGAGATAGAATCGGCACAAAAGTTAAAAACACAAAACAGTAAGATGCTCTCCCGATAGTAGTAACCTTCTTCTTGTCTAGCCCCGGTGTCTTCTCCTTCCTCAACTATGCGCTACACTTGAGTGTGTTTGTGATGTGTGTTAAATAGAGAGTCTAGCTCTCTATTTATACTAATCCTGACATGACTAAAACCCTACTAGGGTTGACCTCTCCTAGGAGAGTCTAATAACCCTAGTGCCCCGAAACTGCGGGGAATTTAACCCTTAAACAATAGGAGGGTTACCCACAATGACTTGAAATGACTTGTTTACATTATTGATTCTCCCGATCGAAACATCGGGGCATGACATAACATGATAACATCCCAGAATAAACATCGGGTTACAATAGATAAGAAATACAAGTGAATACATTCCGAAGTTACAATTACGTCAACACTCCCTCTTAACTAGGAAGGTATTCTCTCGACACAATTTTCATCACTGGTCTTATTCTCTGGATCTTCTCATCATCTGCATCTCCAAGTCATATTGTCTTCAAGTCATCTTTATCTTCATGCCATCTTCTTTTCTGGATCTGGATCATCACTGGATCTGGATCATCATCACTGGATCTGGATCATCATAACTGGACATCATCATTGGATCTGGATCATCACTGGATCTAGATCATCATAACTAGACATCATCATTAGATCTAGATCATCACTCAATATGGATCATCACTACTGGATTTGGATCATCACTCGATCTAGATCATCACTGCTGGATCTGGATCATCACTCGATCTGGATCATCACTATTGGATCTGTATCATCACTCGATCTGGATCATAGCTCAATCTGGATCTCCTTTGGTCATCATCATATGTGCTATCTCATGATTCTTCTCATCATAGGAAGTTCTACAGAGCCAACCTTATTTCATGCTGGGTGTATGCCTACCTCCTCGTAGGTCTTTGGTAGCCCTTACATCTGACCTACTCGTCAGAATGGCCAACACTCACATCTGACCTGCTTGTTAGAAAGGAGGTATCCCTTATATCTAATCATGTAGGACCTAATCCTACAGTCACATCAAAATGGCTAGCACTCACATTTGACCTACTCGTCAGAAAGGCGGTAGCCCTTACATCTATGTAGGAGGTCATCCTACATCAGAATGGCCAGCACTCACATCTGACGTACTCGTCAGAAAGGAATGCACTCACATCTGACCTGGTAGGAACCAAATCCTACACCCTCGTCAGAATGGCCCCCAGTCCTAGACTGAGCTACCTGGCAACGGACCAGGTGCCTCCACTCTCCCGGAGAGTGGTAGTAGCCCTTACATTTGACCTACTCGTCAGAATGGCTAGCACTCACATCTGACATGGGAGGAACCTAATCCTTTAGCCATGACAGAATGGATTAGCCCTTATATCTGACCTACTCGTCAAGATGGCTCTTTTAGTCTCAGATTGAGCGTTCCTGGTAACTGACCAGGTACCTCCATTCCCAGAATGGTAGTCAGCACTCATATCTAACATGGAAGGAACCAAATCCTCTCACCATGACAGAATGGCTCAGCCCTTACATCTGACCTGCACGTCAGAATGGCTATGGGACTCATCACTTTCCCTTGGAGGAAACCTCTATCTGGAGAACACCAAGATTCTCCCTAAAGTACTCAAACTTCACCCTAGCCAATGGCTTCATCAGCACATCAGCTATCTATTCCTCCGTCACAACATACTGGAGCTTCACTGCTCCCCTCTGCACCATATCCTTGATATAGTGATACTTGATCTCGATATGCTTCGACTTGTCATGGAACACTAGATTCTCTAACAACTTCACGCAAATTTGGTTGTCACAATGTATACAAGTAGCATCCATTTGGAGATCAAATAAATCAGACAGTAGCTTCCGTAGCCATACTGCCTCACAACTAGCTGAACAAGCTACGACATACTCTTCTTCAACTGTACTCAGTGCCACATAGGTTTTCTTCCTACTAAACCAGGAGATCACACCTGATCCCATACTGAAGCAACACCCTGAAGTGATCTTCCTATTGATGGCATTGCCTGCCCAATCTGAATCAACATAACCCTCTAGGTTAATCTTCTGATTCGCATCGTACTTGAGCCCATAATCAATTGTACCCCTCAGGTACCTCAGAATATGCTTTGCAGCAATCAAGTGAACATTTCTCAGATCTGTCAAGAACTGGCTCAAGGTGTTCACAGCAAAGCAAATGTATGGTCTCGTGTTCATCAGGTACATAGAGGACCCAATCATCTGACGATACATCGTAACATCAACCGACTCTGATGAAGAATTTCTCAATAGCTTTAGGTTCGATGCCATAGGTGTGGCCATAGCCTTGCAGTCCATCATCCCAAACCTCTTTAGGATCTCTACTGCATACTTCCCTTGTCTAAGGAAGATTCCATCTGCACTCTTCCACACCTCCATACCTAGAAAATAGTGCATCATACCCAATTCCTTCATCTCGAACTTGGCAGCAATATTTCTCTTCGTATTAGTAATCAACCCATCCATACCTGTCACAAATAGATCATCTACATATAGTAGAAGCATCACTGGGTTTCCATCTTCAACCTTGTAGTAAAGTTTGGAATCTGCTTTACTCTTGGTACAGCCCAAACTGGATAGAAAGCTGTCAATTCTACCATACCATGTCCTGGGTGCCTGTTTCAAACCATACAGGGCTTTCTTCAATCTGCACACATGAGACTCCCTGTCACGTGTCTCAAAATTGAGTGGTTGTTCTACATACACTTCCTCTTCTACTACACCATTCAAGAAAGCAGTCTTGACATCCATTTGGTGTATCTTCCATTTTATCACTGCAGCCAGAGAAAGTACTGATCTGATGGAAGTGTACCTAGCTACAGGTGCAAAGGTTTCTTCATAATCTATTCCTTCTTTCTAAGAGAAACCCCGAGCCACAAATCTTGCCTTATATTTTTCAATGCTACTGTTTGCAGCATGCTTGATCTTGTAGATCCATTTGGAAGTTACAACTAACTTCCCTTCTGGTCTTGGGACAACATCCCAAACATCATTCTTCATGATTGATTGATATTCTTCGATCATAGCATCCTTCCATTCTTTCTGTTCTGTCGCTTCTTCATAACTGGAAGGTTCTTTATCAATGAAATCACATAGTAATGCTACATACCCGGAGCAGGATCCAGTCCTCTTTCTTTCTCTGTGATTCTCTTCTAGAGCCCCATATCTTTCCGCACCTTGGATAAGTTCTCGTACCCAAGCAGGTTTCATTTTATGAGGATTCTTCTCCAGAGGTGGATCTATAGGTCTTTGTGGTTCTTCAAATTCTCGATCTTCTTCTTGAGCTTCTTCTTTCATGGTTGTATCATGAACTTTGGGTGCTTCTACTTCTTCGGATTCTTCAACAGGTTTCTTTCTGGATTTGTTGTAAGCTTTGTCTTAATCAAATGTCACATCCCTGCTGATGTCAATCTTCTTGAATCCTGGGAAGTATATTCTGTAATTCTTTGAGCTTTCAGAGTATCCCACAAATATACCCTTCTTTCTTGAAGGATCTAATTTAGTCCTCTTCTCCTTTGGAATGTGTATGTAAACTGGACAGCCAAATATTCTAAGATGGCTAACTTCTGGTTTCTTGCCAGAGAAGACTTCTTCAGGAGTCTTGTTCTCAAGTACTCTATGTGGAGTACAGTTCTGTACATACACCACTGTTTGGGCAGCTTCCACCCAAAGATGCATAGGAAGGTCTTGATCATGAAGCATTGCTCTTGGAGCTTCCATGATAGTTCTATTCTTCCTTTCCACAATCTCATTCTGTTGTGGATTATAAGGGGTGGACAACTCCCTCTTAATCCCTAATTCTTTTCACAGCTCTTTGAATTCATTTGAAGTGAATTCTCCGCCATTATCTGATCGAAAAGTCTTGATCTTCTTTTCAGTGTGATTCTCGATCAAGGCTTTGAATTCCTTGAACTTGATGAATACTTCATCTTTGTTCTTCATGAAGTAAACCCATGTATTCCTAGAAAAATCATCAATAAAGGAAACATAATATGCATACCTGCTTAGTGAGTTTGATGGCATAGGTCTGCATACATTGGAGTGGATAATTTCCAAGATTCCTTTTGCTTTGCTTTCACTGCTTGGAAATGTCTTCTTTGTATTCTTTCCTTTCGTACATCCCTTGCAAACCCCATCATTTTTTTCTTGGATTTCTGGAAGACCTTCAACAACTTTGCTTGCACTAGGAAGTGCTGTGTAATGCACATGTGCAAGCCTTCTGTGCCAAAGTTCACTTGGCTCTACTATGTCATGGACCAAGTCTTGTTCTGGATGACCCTTTAATTTGTACAATCCTCCTTCTTGTTCTCCAATCACCACCGCATCATCGATAGTCTTTCCTTTTGGCCACATGATGACTTGACCATCTATGAATGCAACCCGCATTCCTTTTGCATCTAATGCCGATATGGAGAGGATGTTCTTCTTCAGTCCTGGCACAAACAATACTTCCTTCATTTTTAGAGACTTTCCAGAGTCTAGTTTATAGGAAGATTCCCCACTACATTTTATTGGATATTGGTAGTCATCTCCTAGCTTCACCTTGTGAGGTGATTCATGTTCTAATAGTCTCACAAAGGATTCCTTGAATCCTGTCATATGTTTAGAAGCCCCACGATCTATGAGCCAATCATTGCTTCCATGAGTAATGTTTCCAATGAGAGCAGAAATCAAAACATATTCATTCTTGCTTGAATAATCTTCACTTTCATATCTGGTTCTTTTCTTGGATGGTTCATCATCCTCTGTAGCATGAGCATGATGTCTTCTTTTGTTGCTCCTTTTTGTTAGTTTTTGTTTCTTAGGACAATTCTTTGCATAATGTCCTGCTTCATCACATGTATAACATATGACTCTAGACAAACATTTTCTAGTGTTATCTTTGTGATAGTGCTTACCTCTAGGGTGATGAGATCTTCTTTTGGTTGACTTGGAGTGTACCGTGAGAGATTGATCTTCACTTCCCATCTTTTCTTCTCGAGCTGCTATCCGAGCTTCTTCTTGAGAAATCTCTTCCCATAGTCTTCTGAACTTGACTAACTTCTTTCTAGCATAGATTCCTTGGATGAAATAATCCCATGACCTAGGGAGGCCATTCAAGGTAGTCATCACAATATCTGCATTTTCCACTTCTTCATCTACTGCTTCTAGTTGTTCCTTGATCTGAGAAAATATTGTGAAGTAAGATTGGATTGTTTCTGCATTCTGAATCTTCACATTCTTCAGTTGGTTTCTCAGAGTCATATTTTGGTTTATGTTCTTCCCTTCAAACAATTTGGTTAGGGCATCAAACATAGCTTTAGGTGTCTTTAGGGAGGAGACCTTTGGTATGAGATGATCCTTGATAGAATCAACAATGATTCTCTTTTCCATAACCAACTTCTTCTTATGCAAGGCCTTAGCCTCATCTCCCTCTGGAACTGGAACCTCCTCATGAATGTAGAAGTCCAACTCATTCTCTTCCAGGACCAGGGAGATCCTATGCTTCCAATCTCGGAAGTTATCAACTACCTCAATCTTTTCATCAAGCTTAGTATGATGAGACATCTTAACTGAGAACCTCAAATGGAAATACAGTAGATTTTAGATCTTACCAGATAAAGATGTCGGATTTGAATTTTGAGCTGAAATCCTATAGAGTTGGTTCAGAAGAAAATTAGGGTTTTTCTTTTCCGGATTTCTGTCCAACCAAATGCTTTGAAATTGATCCCTAACTTCAATTTTTGGGAGGAGATCAATCCAGGATAGGTCTCACTGAAAAATTCCTCTTCTGTGAAAAGCCCTAATTTTCGGCAGTAGTGTCGGGTCCAAAACTGAAAAACCTCGGAATTGGATTCTGCTTCGATAGAAAGATGCACCCTAAGGAGGAGAGTTAATCCACCTTAATTTTGCTGCAAATATGTGGAGAGATATCCACAAAGTAGGAATCCCTAGTTCCCGCAACTGCACAGTGTCTTCTTCTCAGGTTAGCCCTGATACGATGTTAGTTTTTCAACATTCAAGCTAGCATTATGTTAGGATATTTAACTGAGAGAACAACAAGTACAACAATCAAACACAAGAGACAATGAACACAGTGCTTTTCCTCAGGGAAACCATAAATGGAGAAAACCCCATAACTTCCTCAGAGATAGAATCAACACAAAAGGTAAAACCACAAAATAGTAAGATGCTCTCCCGACAACAGTAACCTTCTTCTTGTCTAGCCCCAGTGTCTTCTCCTTCCTCAACTATGCGCTACACTTGAGCTTGTTTGTGATGTGAGTTAAATAGAGAGTCCATCTCTCTATTTATACTAATCTCGACATGACTAAAACCCTACTAGGGCCGACCTCTCCTAGGAGAGTCTAATAACCCTAGTACCCCAAAACTGCGGGGACTTTAACCCTTAGACAATAGGAGGGTTACCCACAATGACTTGACATGACTTGTTTACATTATTGATTCTCTCGATCGGAACATCAGGGCATGAAATAACATGATAACATCCCAGAATAAACATTGGGTTACAATAGATAAGAAATACAAGTGAATACATTTTGAAGTTACAATTACATCAATAGTTCAAGTCAGTCAACATTCAGTGTTAGTTTTTCAACATTAAGCTAGCATTATTAGGATCTTTAACTAAGAGAATGACAAGTACAACAATAAAACACAAGAGACAATGAACACAGTGTTTTTCCTCAGGGAAACCATAAATGGAGAAAACCCTGTAACTTCCTCAGAGATAGAATTTGCACCAAAATAGAAAAGCCCAAAATAGTAAGTGATCTCCGGACAGCAGTAACCTTCTTATTATCTAGCCCCAATGTCTTCTCCTTCCTCAACTATGTCTTACACTTGAGTCTGTATATGATGTGTGCTAAATAGAGAGTCCAACTCTCTATTTATACTAATCCCGGCATGACTAAAACCCTACTAGGGCCAACCTCTCTAGGAGAGTCTAATAACCCTAGTGCCCTGGAACTGTGGGGACTTTAACCCTTAGACAATAGGAGGGTTACCCACAATGACTTGACATGACTTTTTTACATTATAGATCTTCCCAATAGAAACATCGGGGCATGATATGACACAAGTACATCCCGGAATAAACATCGGGTTACAATAGATAAGAAATACAAGTGAATACATTCTAAAGATACAATTACATCAACACTCCTTCTTAACTAGGAAAGTATTCTCTTGACACAATTTTCATCACTGGTCTTCTTCTCTGGGTCATCTCGTCATCTGCATCTTCAAGTCATATTTTTCTTCAAGTCATCTTCATCTTCAAGTCATCTTCATCTTCGGATCTGGATCATCACTTGATCTGGATCATTACTCGATATGGATAATCACTGGACATCATCACTGGATCTGGATCATCACTCGATCTAGATCATCACTGGTGCTATCTCATGATTCTTCTCGTCACAGGAAGTTCTACAGAGCCAGCCCTTTTTCATGCTGGTTGTAGGCCTAGCCTCCATGTAGGTATTCTTTAGCACTTATATCTGACCTACTCGTCAGAATGGCCCGCCCAGCACTTACATCTGACCTACTCGTCAAAAAGGCATGCCCAACACTTACATCTAATCATGTAGGAACCAATCCTATGATCACATCAGAAAGGACCAGCACTCACATTCACCAGCATGATAGGACACAACTACTATCATCTGTGAAAAGGCTCAGCACTTACATCTGACCTACTCGTTAGAAAGGCATGCACTCACATCTGATCTTGTAGGAACCAATCCTACAGTCTGATCAGAAAGGCCCCGTCCTAGACTGAGCTACCTGGTAACTAACCAGGTGCCTTCATTCTCCCAGAGAATGGTAGTAGCCCTTACATCTGACCTGCTCGTCGGAATGGCCAGCACTCACATCTAACCTACTCGTCAGAAAGGAACATCACTCACATCTGACCTACTCATCAGAATGGCACAACACTCACATTTGACCTGCTCGTTATAATGGCACAACACTCACATCTGACCTGCTTGTCAGAATGGCCAGCACTCACATCTGACATGGAATGAACCTAATCCTTTAGCCAGCCCTTATATCTGATCACATCAAAATGGCCATGCACTCATATCTGATCGTATGAGAACACATCTCACAGTCATATCAGAATGGCCCTCAGTCTCAGATTGAGTTTTCCTGGTAACGAACCAGGGACCTCCATTCCAAGAATGGCAATAGCCCTTATATCTGATCATGTAGGAACCAATCCTACATTCATATCAGAATGTCTCAGCACTCATATCTAACATGGAAGGAACTAATCCTCTCACCATGACAGAATGGCTCAGCCCTTATATCTGACCATGGAAGGAACCAATCCTCTCACCATGTCAGAATGGTTCACGGACTCATCACTTCCCTTTAGAGGGAACCTCAATATGGAGAACACCAAGCTTCTCCCTAAAGTACTCAAACTTCACCCTAGCCAATGGATTTGTCAACACATCAGCTATCTGATCATCCATCGCAACATATTGGAGCTTCACTGCTCCCCTTTGCACCATATTCCTGATATAGTGATACTTGATCTCAATATTCTTCGACTTGTCATGGAACACTAGATTCTTTGACAACTTCACGCAACTCTGGTTGTCACAATGTATACAAGTAGCATCCAATTGGATATCAAATAAATCAGACAGTAGCTTCCTCAGCCATACTGCCTCACAACTAGCTGAACAAGCTGTGACATACTCTGCTTCAGCTATACTCAATGCCACACAGGATTGCTTCCTACTAAACCAAGAAATCACACCTGATCCCATACTGAAGCAACACCCTGAAATGCTCTTCCTATCGATGGCATTGCCTTCCCAATCTGAATCAACATAACCCTCCAGGTTAATCTTCTGATTTGCCTCATACTTGAGCCCATAATCAACTGTACCCCTCAGGTACCTCAGAATATGCTTTGCAGCAATCAAGTGAACATTTCTCGGATCTGTCAAGAACTGGCTCAAGGTGTTCACAGCAAAGCAAATATTTGGTCTTGTTTTCGTCAAGTACATTAAGGACCCAATCATCTGACAATACATCATAGCATCAACCGACTCTGATGAAGCATTGCTCAATAGCTTCAGGTTCAATGCCATAGGTGTGGCCATAGCCTTGCATTCCATCATCCCAAACCTATTTAGGATCTCTACTGCATACTTCCCTTGTCCAAGGAAGATTCCATCCGCACTCTTCCACACCTTCATACCTAGAAAATAATGCATCATACCCAAGTCTTTCATTTTGAACTCGGAAGCAAGATTTCTCTTTGTATCAGTAATCAACCAATCCATACCTATCACAAACAGATCATATACATATAGTAGAAGCATCACTGGATTTCCATCTTCAACCTTGTAGTAAAGGTTGGAATCTGCTTTACTCTTGGGAAATCCCAAACTAGATAGAAATCTATCAATTCTGTTGTACCATGTCTTGGGTGCCTGTTTCAAACCGTACAGGGCTTTATTCAATATGCACACATGAGACTCCCTGTCATGTGTCTCAAAACCGAGTGGTTGTTCTACATACACTTCCTCTTCCACTACACCATTCAAGAAATTAGTCTCGACATCCATCTAGTGTATCTTCCATTTCATTACTGTAGCCAGAGCAAGTACTGATATGATGGAAGTGTATCTGGCTATAGGTGCAAAGGTTTCTTCATAATTTATTCCTTATTTTTGAGAGAAACCTCGAGCCACAAATCTTGCTTTATATTTTTCAATGCTACCATCTGCAACATGCTTGATCTTGTAGATCCATTTGGAATTTACAACTAACTTAGGCTTCTGGTCTTGGAACAACATCCCAAACATCATTCTTCATGATCGAATGATATTCTTTGATCATAGCATCCTTCCATTCTTTCTGTTCTACCGCTTCTTCATAACTAGAAGGTTATTTATCAATGAAATCACATAGTAAAGCTACATACCCGTAGCAGGATCTGGTCCTCTTTCTTTCTCTGTGATTCTCTTCTGGAGCCCCATATCTTTCTGCACCTTGGATAATTTCATGTACCCAAGCAAGTTTCATCTTATGAGGATTCTTCTCCAGAGGTGGATCTATAGGTCTTTGTGGTTCTTCAAATTCTCGATCTTCTTCTTGAGTTTCTTCATTCATGATTGTATCATGAATTCTGGGTGCTTCTGCTTCTTCAGGTTCTTCAGCAGGTCTCTTTCTGGATTTGTTGTAAGTTGTGTCTTCATCAAATGTCACATCCCTACTGATGTCAATCTTCTTGTATCCTGGGAAATATATTCTGTAAGCCTTCGAGCTTTCAGAGTATCCCACAAATATACCCTTCTTTCCTGAAGGGTCTAATTTTTTTCTCTTATCTTTTGGAATGTGTATGTATACAGGATAGCCAAATATTTTGAGATGGCTGACTTCTAGTTTCTTTCCAGAGAAGACTTCTTCAGGAGTTTTGTTCTCGCGTACTCTATGTGGAGTATGGTTCTGTACATACACCACTATTCTGGCAGCTTCCACCCAAATATGCCTAGGAATATCTTGATCATGAAGCATAGCTCTTGCAGATTCCATGATAGTTCTATTCTTCCGTTCCGCAATCCCATTCTATTGTGGATTATAAGGAGTGGAAAAATCCCTCTTAATCCCTGATTCTTTACATAGATCTTTGAATTCATTCGAAGTGAATTCTCCGCCATTATCTAATCGAAAAGTATTGATCTTCTTTTCATTGTGATTCTCGATCAAGGCTTTGAATTCCTTGAACTTACCGAATACTTCGTCTTTGTTCTTCATGAAGTAAACCCATGTCTTCCTAGAAAAATCATCAATGAAAGAAACATAATATGCATACCCGCTTAGTGAGCTTGATGACATAGGACCGCATACATTAGAGTGGATGATTTCTAGGATTCCTTTGGCTTTGCTTTCGCTGCTAGGAAATGTCTTCTTTGTATTCTTTTCTTTTGCACATCCTTTGCAGACCCCATCATGTTTTTCTTGGAATTATGGAAGACCTTCAACAGCTTTGCTTGCAATTGGTAGTGCTCTGTAATGCACATGTACAATCCTTCTATGCCAAAGTTCACTTGGCTCTACTGTGTTATGGACCAAGGCTTGTTTTGGATGGCCCTTTAATTTGTACAATCCTCCTTCTTTTTCTCCAATCACCACCGCATCATCGATAGTATTTTCTTTTGGCCACATGATGACTTGACCATCTATGAATGCAACCCTCATTCCTTTTTCATCTAATGTAGATATGGAGAGGAGGTTCTTCTTGAGTCCTAGCACAAACAAAACTTCCTTCATTGTTATAGACTTTCTAGAGTCTAGCTTATAGGAGGATTCCCCACTTCCTTTTATTGGATACTGGTAGTCATCTCCTAGCTTCACCTTGTGAGGTGATTGATGTTCTGATAGTTTCACAAAGGATTCCTTGAATCCTATCATATGCTTGGAAGCCCCACTGTCTATAAGCCAATCAATGCTTCCATGATAAATTTTTCCCGTAATAGCATAAATCAAAACATATTCATCTTTACTGGAAGAATCTTCACTTTCATATCTGGGTCTTTTCTTGGATGGTTCATCATCCTCTGCAGCATGAGCATGATGTCTTTTCTTGTTTCTAGGACAGTATTTTGCAAAGTGTCCTCTTTCATCACATGTATAGCATCTCAATTTATATAGGTCCTTTCTACTGTTATCTTTGTGGTAAAGATTCTTACCTTTGAAGTGATGAGAGTTTCTTCTGCCTTTCTTGGAGTGAACTGTGAGAGATTGATCTTCACTTCCCATATTCTCTTCTCGAGCTGCTATCCGAGATTATTCTTGAGAGAATTCTTCCCATAGTCTACTGAACTTGACTAAGTTCTTTCTGGCACAGATTCCTTGGATGAATGAATCCCATGACCTAGGAAGGCCATTCAGTGTTGTCATCACAATTTCTGCATTCTCCACTTCTTCATCTACAGCTTCTAGTTGTTCTTTGATCTGGGAGACCCTTGTGAAGTAAGACTTGATTGTTTCTGCATTCTGAATCTTCACATTCTTCAATTGGTTTCTCAGAGTCATCTTCCGGTTTATGTTCTTCCCTTCAAACAATTTGGTTAGGGCATCAAACATAGCTTTAGGTGTCTTGACAGAGGACACCTGTGGTATAAGGTGATCCTTGATAGAATCAGCAATGATTCTCTTTTCCATAACCAACTTTTTCTTATGTAAGGCCTTTTCCTCATCTCACTCTGGAACTGGAACCTCCTCACTCATATAGGAGTCCAACTCATTTTCTTCCAGGACTAGGGAGATCCTATACTTCCAAGCTCGGAAGTTATCAGCTCCTTCAAGATTTTCATCAAGCTTGGTATCATGAGACATATTAACTGAGAACCTCAACTGGAAATACAAAATATTTATATCTTACCAGTTCAAGATGTTGGATATGGATTTGGAGCTGAAAATCCTGCAGAGCTAGTTCATGAGAAAATTAGGGTTTTTCTTTTCTGGAGTTCTGTCCAACCAATTTCTTTGAATTTTATTCCTAACTTTGATTTTAGGGAGGATATCAATCCAGGCCTGCGCTCACTGAAAAATTCCTCTTTTGTGAAAAGCCGTAATTTTCGGCAGCAGTGTCGGGTCCAAAACTAAAAAACCTCAGAATTGGATTCTGTTTCGACAGAAATATGTGCCCTAGGGAGGAGAGTTATTCCAACCTTCTTTTGCTGAAAATCTGTGGAGAGAGATCCACAAAATAGGAAGCCCTAGTTCCCACAGCTGCACAGTGTCTTATTCTCAGGTTAGCTCTAATACCATGTTAGTTTTTCAACATTAAGCTAGCATTATTAGGATCTTTAACTGAGAGAATAACAAGTACAACAATCAAACACAAGAGATAACGAACACAGTGTTTTTCCTCAGGGAAACCATAAATGGAGAAAACCTCGCAACTTCCTCATAGATTGAATCAACACCAAAATAGAAAAGCCCAAAACAGTAAGTGATCTCTTGACAGCAGTAACCTTCTTCTTATCTAGTCCTACTGTCTTCTCCTTCCTCAACTATGCACTACACTTGAGTGTGTATACTATGTGTGCTAAATAGAGAGTCCAACTCTCTATTTATACTAATCCTGGCATGACTAAAACCCTACTAGGGCCGACCTCTCTAGGAGAGTCTAATAACCCTAGTGCCCCGGAACTACGGGGACTTTAACCCTTAGACAATAGGAGGGTTACCCACAATGACTTGACATGACTTTTTTACATTATAGATCTTCCAAATCATAACATCGGGGCATGACATGACACAAGTACATCCCAGAATAAACATCGGGTTATAATAGATAAGAAATACAAGTGAATGCATTCCGAAGTTACAATTTCATCAACATTCAGTTCAAGTCAGTCAACATTCAGTTCAAGTAAGTTAACATTCAATTTAAGTCAGTTAACATTCAGTTCAAGTAAGTTAACATTCAGTGAAAGTCAATTAACATTTAATTTAAGTCATTTCACTTTCAGTTCAAGATAGTGAACATTCAATTAAAGCTAATTGAGGAAAGAAAGGGCACTAATGTTTGCATGGAGGGAGTTCTAGTTAGTTCCTCCTTGTGAATGCACTATGTGGTTCTCTCACTATGTTTAATGAGCCTCCTATGTGATACCTTCTACATGATAGGGTTTTTATCTTGTTATTAATATGACAGGCATATGATAAGTTCAATACAATTGCATACAATTTTATATGTAGGGTCACATTGGATCTCTCTTCTCTATTGATATGGCGATATCTCTTATGAGGAAATATGCTTATGTGTTGTAAACCATTCTCTGTAAATCTATCTATCATACTCAAAGAATTGTTGGGTTTTTCATACTTCTTATTTGGAGGATTTTCCCAAGGTATATCTTGTCTCTTATGGTTGATTGATTTATGTGGTCGGTATATTTATAAGATTCATGTGTCACTGATATATTCATATGCGCCTAATATATTCATATGTGGTTGATTTATTTATGAGATTCATATGTTCTAAAATTGATTGATAAAATTTTTTAAGTTCAAGCATCTCCTATTTTGCTCAAACACCAATAAATTTCACACAACTAGCCCAACATACCTGTGAGCCTCCATGTTTGGGTTGTATCTTGCTAGAATAGAGGATTTGTAAGCCAACTTTTCATGTGTTGGGTCCAACGAGTATTTTTCTACCAATTCATTGGAAAGATGAGCTTGACACTACAACTTTGTATAGATATACTCATAACATTCATGGTTGGAGGTGGTATAGTGATCCTTTCTCCTTAGGCATATGTTGATGAAATTTCCATTGATTCCAACATGGAATTGCAGTGGCCCCACAAGATGTCATTAATGCGACCAAGTCCCACCTGCAATGCCTTGGACCCCTTACAGAGTGGGTTTGTACCTTGCAGTTCCTTGGACCCCTTACAGAGTGGGTTTGTACCTTGCAGTGCCTTGGACCCCTTACAGAGTGGGTTTGTACCTTGTAGTGCCTTGGACCCCTTATAGAGTGGGTTTGTACCTTGTAGTGCCTTGGACCCCTTACAAAGTGGGTTTGTGCCTTGAAGCTTCTTGTACCTTGTTGACAAGGTCCTTCTACCCACAAGGCTAGATCTTGAAGCCACCACCTTGCTGAAGATGTTGAATACCCTAAAGATGGTCCTGAAGCTCTAGTAAGACAATGGATAATCCCTACATGGGTTGGAGAAGCATTAATGACCCATTATGTGGTCACTCATGCTCTGAAAGTGTCATGGTAACCTATGAGAAGACCAAGCTACCCCACAAGTGATATCATGCTAGATCTTGACCCTTTGGTGCCTTCTAGTGTGGTTGAGGTGGTTGAAGAATCCTATGAAGCCTCTTTCTTGTTGAAGAATCCCTAATGAAGTCCTTGGACCCACACTTAGTGGTTTGGTGACCTTTCAACCCTTATTGGGGTCATGGAGCTCCTATATGATGATGATGACCTTGTATGGTCTTTAACAGGCTATGGAACCCCTGGTATGATGAAGAATCCCATGAAACCCCTAATGAAGACCATGATACCCTTGAAAAGGTCATGGATCCCACTACTTGCACTTGAGATGGTTAGATGGAATGATGATGTGGTATTTGGTGACTTAATGAAGTCATGGAACCTTGTGAATACCTTGATGCCCATTGCTTGCACTTGATGTGGTTAAGGCACCCACACACATATTGGTCTGATTATGCTCCATTTAATGACAAGGTTGAAGCCCATGATGGC
Organism: Pseudotsuga menziesii; assembly: GCA_001517045.1. NCBI lineage: Eukaryota > Viridiplantae > Streptophyta > Pinopsida > Pinales > Pinaceae > Pseudotsuga > Pseudotsuga menziesii. The sequence goes on from LPNX010867444.1 coordinate 840,168, forward strand.
CCCTTGCACATGGTATGGAATTAAAATCCCTAGTGGCTTGATGCAACCCTATAAAGATGTGGATGACACACTCCCATGAATTTTAAATGATATGGTTAACTTTGAAGGATATTTTAAAAGAAAATAATAAAAATACATAAGGTTGACCATTGAGGTGGTAAATAATTTTAAAGTCAAAAATAAAATTCAAATTACAATTTTTAATAAAAAAATTAAAATTCTTACCACTCTTACCTTTGAAGACAAGTCGGCCAGCATGAAACATGTCCACTTTAATGTGTATATAAACACATCCAAAACAGTCAATGATGGATGTAGAGAAGTGAATTTATGGATATTGGTCTAAGGTTTTTTTGCAGCAGCAGAGGAGCAGTTCATTTTTACAGAAATTTTTGGGCATCTTCATTAAAATTGGCATAACTTTTTCATACGGAATCAGAATTACAAAGTTATTGGCTCGTTGGAAAGCTTGTTACGAGGGCTATGTGAGGAAATGATCTAGAGTTTATTTTGGTTTTTTCACTATTTCTTCATCTTTTGATCTTCGAAAAGGTATGGTTCATTCTTCTAGGTTTCTCCTATGATGGCACATGTCTCTCATGGATAGAGTTCATCTTTGATATTAGTGTATGAGCCTCTATATTGGTATATATATTTTAAGTCATTATAAAGCCTATGATGATGATATTGCATAAATTTATGCTATGATATGATACACTTTATGATTATAATGCATGTGATAATGATGTACACTCTATGATGTTGATGCACTCCTATACAATATGGTGTACATGCATACCATAGTGTGATGATGCTCTCCTATGCACTATCATGCATAATTGATGTTGATGATGCATAAATGGTGCACATTGAGATGATTATGATGTATATTTGATGATGAGTATTCATATCCTATGACTATGATGTATACCTATGATTGTGATGCATGACGATGCATCACTTATGTTCAGTGAAAGCATAACAGAATTACTTATTCAGTAATTGTGTATGATGAGGCATACAATGATGTGCATATGAGCATATTGACTAGCTTAACCGGCAATATTAATGAGAAGAAAAGAATGACTAGAAGTGATGAGAAAATTTGATGTGCATGTATACTTGAGAAGTCGTGATGAGAAAAGTTGACGTCCAAAGATACTAGAGAAACAATGATGAGCAGCTGTGATGAGAAGCAGTGATGAGCAATAGTGTTGAGAAACAGTGATGAGCAGATTGACCAGAGATTGATGAGAAGTGTTGACCAATAGAGTAATGAGAAGATATTAGTGTGCAAAGCATAGGTTGGTTGTGCAGTAGAGCCATATGATTTCTTGCAAGAAGAATCTTGCACTTGAGGATTTGACTCCTCAAACCCTTCTTAGTTGGAGCTAAGAAAACCAGGTTTGGTCATGTTATGAGAGTTGGTTCTCTTTTCATCAGTTGGTGATGATTCTAATAGAGAATATTATTGTCTTCCATGTACAATAAATAAAGATAAAAATTCCATATATTTTTGTGTCTCTTTTGATGTGATGTTGTGTTTATGACTCATAATGAATTTTATTATGCAATTGATGGCATAATGATTGATATGCTCTGATTGACTAAAAGAAGGTAAAAGTTTAAAATTTCCCACACACTGGTTCTCCCCCCCTCTTAGTGTGGCCATTGTGTCCAACAATTGGTATTAGATTCGAACTTCGTCACAAGCCTAGAAAGCTTGAAGGAGATCCGTAAGACACAATGGAAGCAAAACAATATTCATCAAGAAATGATGTGCCTTTACTTGATATGACAAATTATTTCAGTTGGAGGAACAAGATGAAGAAATACTTGAAGAATTTTGGTGTTAGGGAGATTTTGATCAATCCAGCTGCTCCATCAAACAAGAAGGGAAAATAAGCCACATAGAAGGAAGCAAATAAGGACAATACTATTTCCTTGAAGTTCCTCATGGATGGACTTCCTAGTTCAGTGAAAGAAAGTGTAGGGGAGTACACTTCAGCCAAATACTTATGGTTCAAGTTGGAAAGCGAGTATTAGAAGGAAAGACCAGAACCCAAAAATATAGATCAGGAAGCATAAAACAATCCCACAGAAGAGATCAATGAAGAAGAAGAGAAGCAAGAAGAGGTATGAAAACAATCCCAATCCAGAGGTATGAACACTTGTGATTGTAATGATAGCTTGTGTGATGAAATTGAGAAGGTTCTTACCGATGATGATGAAGGGATATCAAAGGAAGCACATGAGATACATCTCACATTGCTGAATATTGATCTTAGAGCCAATTGGTTCCTGAACACAGTAAATCTAAATAAGAGCGATTTCACGAAGTTCAAAAAGAAAATATTGGACTCCTTGAATGAATATAAATAGAATATCATTCCAATGAAAATGTTGCTTGTGAATCTTAAAAACAAGGACAAAGAGTTGCGGCATCAAATGAAATACAAGGATGTTGAAGTTGAACAACTAAAGACTCAATTGATCAGTCAAAAGGAAGAACCAGAAGAGACTGTTTAAGAGATTGAATAAATGAGAGAGGTCAATCATGATCTAAAGATTCAGTTGAAGGGAGCCAAGAGGATAGAAGAATTCCTGAAGATTTAGTTGGAAGAAAAGGAGGAGACTATTTAGAAGTTGGAAATGGAAGTAGTTGGTCTTAGGAATAAAGGTGAGAAGAATGAAGATTTTGTCTAGTTCAAGAACAGTTCAGTTGTCCTCGATAAGATCTTGGATTTCTGTAGATATCCACTTGACAAAGCTGGTCTTGGTTACAAGAAGTACAAAGAAAAATATGAAGACAACACTTGGTCTTTGAAGACTCCAGAAGAAGGTCCATTAACCTCCAAAGTTGCTCCGCATGAACTTGCACATGATAACAAAGATTTTGTAATCTCAAAAATGCAACAAGGAATTAGGTCTATTCCTCAAGGACAACTCAGAAAATAAACAAATCCAAGTCTTAGGTATGAAAGTGGTTTCAATGGTTATTGTTATTTTTGTTCTAACTTTGGTCATAAAGCTATGGAGCGTAGACTCTACGGAAGAAGAAGTGGTGGAAGGCCAAATGAATCAATTAGATGTTGGACATGTAATCAAATTGGGAATGTTTCTACCACATGTAACACATTGATATGCTACACATGCAGTTGGTTTGGTCACAAACCCTAAGAATGTGCAAGTCAAAGAAGTCAACCGAGGAGGATTCCTTCCTACACATCAACAAGAAGAACCAATGAACCTTGGAAGAAGACCAATGCATGAATATTTGAAGATTAGAATACAAATTCCTACACTCATGGACACTCTCAAACATGGAGAAATGAAGTTGATCAAAGAAGTGTTGGAAGTTCCAACAACTTAGTCAGGTGCTAGACATGTAACCATCTTAGTCACATTGCTGCATATTGTTGTACGATGAGGTGTTATAGTTGCAGTGGCCTTGGGCACAAAGATCAATACTGTTGGAGTACATAGAAGCAACCGATGAGAAGGTTCTCATACAACACATCAAGGAAATCCAATAGAGATGATGGAATAACTGTTGAAAGGACAGATGCTGAAAAGAAAGTATAGATGAAGAATACTGAGCACTTATAGATAAGAGAGGTTGATCAGAGCAGGGAGGATGGATACCACATGGAAATCCAAGATTAAGGTCTCTCAAATACCTTAGCACACCTTAAGTTCATGAGGTTGCAGGATGAACTCAAAGGGAGAAAGGATGAATTCTCCAGCCCTACAGACATGTCCTAGGATTGTGCATATTGATAAGGGGAGCAATGATCAGTGATCCGTGATTTCAGATACAGGTATGCATACACCCTTTGTAATTATTTCCAAAGGGGGAGAGATGAAGAAAAAAGGGGAGAATGCTCATAGGGGGAGCATGAGTTGTTGTCATCAATGAAAAAGGGGAGCATGCTCATAGGGGGAGCATGAGTTGTTGTCATCAATGAAAAAGGGGGATATTATTGATGGAATTGTCATTGATGCCAATATGGACTTGAAGTGGCCCCACAACATGTCATTAATGCCACTAAGTCCCACCTGCAGTGCCTTGGACCCCTTACAAAGTGGATTTGTACCTTTCAGTTCCTTGGACCCCTTACAGAGTGGGTTTGTACCTTGAAGCACCTTGTACCAAGTTGACAAGGTCCTTGTACCCACAAGGCTAGATATTAAATCCACCACCCTGTTGAAGATGTTGAAGACCCTAAAGATGGTCCTAAATCCATAGTAATTTGATGGAGAATCCCTATATGGGTTAGAGAAGCATTAATGACCCATTTTGTGGTCATTTATGCTCTGAAAGTGTCATGGTAACCCATGATAATACCAAGCTACCCCACGGGTGATATCATGATTGATATTGACCCTTTCGGGTATCCTAGTGTGGTTGAGGTGGTTGAAGAATTTTATGAATCCTCTTTCTTGTTGAAGAAGCCTCGATGAAGTTGTTGGACCCACACTTAATGGTTTGGTGACCTTGCAACCCTTATTGGGTTCATGGAGCTCTTATATGATGATGATGACCTTGTATGGTCCTTGATAGGACATGGAACCCCTGGTATGATGAAGAATCCCATGGAACCCCTCATGAAGACCCTGATACCCTTGTAAAGTTCATGGATCCCACTAATTGTACTTGACATGGTTAGATGGCATGATGATGTGGTTGGTGACTTAATGAATTCATGGAACCTTGTGAATACCTTGATTCCCATTTCTTGCACTTGATGTGGTTAAGGCACCCACACACATATTGGCTTGATGATGGTCCATTTAGTGAAAATGTTGAAGCCCATAATGGAACCTTGCACATGGCATGCCATTAAAATCCCTAATGGATTGATGCAACCCTATGAAGTTGTGGAGGACACACTCCCATGAATTTTAAATGATGTGGTTGACTTTGAAGGATGTTTTAAAAGAAAAATAATAAAAATACATAAGGTTGACCATTGAGGTNACATAAGGCAATTGAGGTGGTAAGAAAAATAATAAAAATACATAAGGTTAACCATTGAGGTGGTAAAGAAGTTTAAATTCAAAAATAAAATTCAAATCACAATTTTTAATTAAAAATTAAAATTCTTACCACTCTTACCTTTGAAGACAAGTCGGCTAGCCTGAAACATGTCCACTTTAATGTGTATATAAACACAACCAAAATAGTCAATCATGGATGTATATAAGTGAATTCTTGGATATTGGTCTGAGGTTTTTTTGCAGCAGCAGAGGACCAGTTCTTTTTTATAGAGAAAATTTTGGGCATCTTCATTAAAATTGGCATAACTTTCTCATACGAAATCAGAATTACAAAATTCTTGGATCGTTGGAAATATTGTTATGAGGGATATGTGATGACATGATATATAGTTTATTTTGGTTTGTCTACTATTTATTCATCTTTTTATCTTAGGAAAGGTATGGTTCATTCTTCTGGGTTTCTCTTGTGATGGAACACGTCTCTCATGGATAGAGTTCATCTTTGATCTTAGTGTATGAGCCTCTATATTGGTATATATATTTGAATTCATTATGGAGGATATGATGATGATATTTCATAGCTTTATGCTATGATATGATACACTTTGTTATGATAATGTATGTGATAATGATGTACTCTATGATGCTGATGCACTCCTATACAATATGATGTACATGCATACCATAGTGTGATGATGCTCTCCTATGCACTATGATGTATACTTGATGTTGATGATACATAAATAGTAAAAACTGAGATGATGATGATTGTGACCAAGAATATTTCACCTTTTGCGAACAGAAGCTATTCCTTTGGTCTGAATGGTTCAGATCTAGAACAAATGAGTGAACGACAAAGGATGAAGACCCTCCCTAGATGTCGTAAACACCTGGAATGCTGCTTCAATAGTGAACCTGTGTACCTGCAAATAGATCAAACATGCAAACACATCAAAGCTACAAGAACATCATCTACTTATCCATGTTAGTGACTAAGGAATATAACCCATGTACATGTGAAATCAAAACAACAGTAATGTGGGACGGAAATTAGCTTTGCATTAAATATGTATGGAGAAGATTACAACCATTTCCTTAGTGTTGATAGAAATCTCCATGAAACCAAAATCTCATCCCCATAAACTCCAACTTTGCTCTCTATGCTCTCCAATTATTTGGACCAGGTAGTCAATCCAACAGCATAACAATACCTCTATAGTTATCCCCCTCAACAATGGACATGAGCTTGTATTTATAAGGCTCAATGGATAGGAATGGTTGAGATATTTGTGGATGAGGTGGCCTCTAAGATCCTATGATGGGAGATCTCAAGCTCAACTAACCCACAGTGATAGGGATAAGGGAGGACATGAGGCTCATGATATAGAAGCCTCGAGAAACTTCTCTTTTTCCCATTTTATCCAGGGTACTGATTTTCTTCTCTTATGATAGAGCGGTTTAGATGAGAAACTCTTATGGACCAGAGGCCACAGGTGGTGGCACTGCTTATGGAAAATAGGATGCAGGCAGTGTGAGCAAGGTACCGCTCATGGGCCACAAGGAAAGCGCGGTGCTGAGTTTTTTCATGTAGAATTGACAAACATAATAGGTTTCCACTCTAAGTGTTGGTATTAAGGGAAAACATGTAATTCAAAGGTCTTATCACATGGTGGTGATAGGATTTGGGTATAACAGAATGCCCCCCAAAGCATGAGTCTTAGAGGGTTACAATAAATGAGAGATTTGAGAGAACAAGTTGTCACTTCGAGGTGAAAATGTCATCTTGATCAGAGCATGTCGTCAAGTAGGAATCTGTAGTACATCAATATTTTTGACTCATAGACACAAGTAACCAGCTCATGGCTGTAGACCAATACAAGGCAGATTTATGAGAGGAATAAACAAGCATGGCTACTAGAATATAGCATAGCCCCATGTGATAGAGAACTCAAAATTGGACATAGCTACCAGACATACAATGTATATCTTTGTCATACAGATGCAAATTTGAGCATAGCCATGGCCATACAAATGTGGATCCATGCTAGATATACAAAAATACATCGCAACCCGGGGAAAAGCAATGAGCGCTTTAAACAAATACCGAGGGTCTTCGTCTCGTCTTCTACAAAGTATGATTCTATCCATGTGATTACAATGGTTTGAAGTCGAACATGGTAGAAACCACTTGATTACTAACCAATGATGTGAACCATTAACAAGTGCGAGGGAGATCACCATTGATGTCAATGATTCCTAAGGTACCCTAGTACAATCTACTAGGTGTGAATAGATGTCCTGATGTCGAACACCCAGTCAATTCTATTGATCAAAGTTCAATGATGTGAATCGATGTCGAGAGTGAGAGAATCTATCATTAAGGCATATCGATCTCAAGGTACTAAGTTTTTGTTCCTAAGACTATTTCCCAGATGATGAGTTGATGTCGACGGGGATAGTCTCGTCGAAGGAGGGCCATGATGAGTCCCACATCGATGACATGAAACTCGAAACATAGTTCTGGAATGATGTGAATGTAGTAACCATAGGAAAGACTCAAAACTACTGGCATAGAGACTGTTTTGACTGTAGAGGAAAAAATTCTTCAACTTCCCTTTGAACATTGAGCGGCATGACAAAAGTCTTGGCAGCATGACTAAATGGGACAAACACACAGTGCGACAGTGGACAATGCATTCTTTTGAAAGACTCAAAGGAGTGGCATGACTCATGAGAGTGGATCGTCATGGAGATCAGTTGAATACCCAATTGACTAAAATGATATGCAGACAAGTGCCATGTTCAGAGGTAACGACAAACTAATGCCATTTATTTGCAAAATGATTCCCTTCCCATTTTCCCCATCATGATTGATGAGTGCCTCTTTTCAGTTTTACGAGTTCAAAGAGGGTAACAAACACTTGGTATAGCTCGTCCAAAGACAAGTCCAAACTCATATTTTTTATGAACCTGAGAGAGGAGGGGTTCATTCCCAAAAATGGGTCTCTCAATGTTTAATTTAACGAGTCCAATGAAAGAAAACTCAGTATCGTTCATGTTTAGAGAGTCTGAACGACCACGAAAGAAGACTCCAAAGGGGTCCTTTTTTGTATGATTTAGTCCCTAAGGCCCGAAAAAGTATAAAATAATACCTTAGAGAACTCTTCCAGTCATAATTGGCTGGAGTGTTCCTTTTTCATAAATAGTCCATCCGAACCAAAAAAGAGATAACCTACCATCGGAGAGACAACTCTTCAAATACTTTTACGAGTATGAAGAAGACAAGTACTCGAATATCTTTTCACATTTTAAGAGTCTGAAAAGAGCTTAAAGAAGAATCTATTAACCATTTTCATGTTTGAATCCAGAGAAAAAAAAACTAATAAACTAATCTCAAACCACTTTTCATGTTTTAACCAGAGCGTGAAAAATGAAAAGTAAGCGCAACACCATCCTACTATTTTCAACGACCTTGAAGATCAATTGAAAGAATGCTCGAAGATTGGTTTCATTTTTACACAATCTAAAAACCAATGGGTAAACTTGTTAGAATAATCAACCCATAGTTAACTACCTTAGACATTAATTAATCCATTTTTGTCTTATTTGCCTAGCTAGTTTCCTATATTCCACTCTATGCAAGTTGTATTCCACATGTCCTAGAAGTCAAACTTGATAAAAATGAGTCATGGAGCACTTGGGAAACCTCCTAGAAACCATATTTAGCATGTCTACTTTATTCTAGATCCTCCAAAGTGCATATCTTCTTTTTCTGCTAAGTTGCATGTTTTATTGATAAATAAGGCAAAAGAGAAAGTAAGACTAGGAGTAGTTGACTTGGTTTTTTCCCTCATAATCCTCCATCCTTTTCTCCTAATAAAATAATTTATGAGTTGTATTTCCATCCCTTATTAGCTTTCCTACTTGAATTTTCCAATTCGTGAGCCTCTAAGTGGATTTGGAAACTGCTTTATGCACCTATGGGGGATTTGACTAGATTTAGTAAGCCTACTTTTTGACTATTTCGAATGGCATCCTTATGCATTCAAATATATCATGTAATTATATATTGTAGCAGCCTATTACTTCACAAGGTTTTCTATTGTACACTTATTCAATACATATTAGTGTTATGCATCAATTTCAGTCTCCTTTGTTTGTAATTTTGCATGTTTGATAAGCAATTTTGTGAGTGAAATTGTTCTATCACTTGGTTTCAATTTCCACATGGTATCAAAGCCTTTTTAGATCAATTTATCTCCTTCCATATTGCTATTGCAGGTTCGACATCTTGACTGGGAGCATATTTTGCTGACAGAAGGGCACAGTTTCTGAGCTATGGATCATTCTCAGAAGATCATCTTGACTCCATTTAATTTATTTGAATGGAAAGCAGATATGGAGATATTGTTGAGAGTGAAAGGTCTCTATAGGGTGAATATGGAAACTGAGGCAGATCCCAATGCAGCTGTAGATAAAATTAAATGGCACAACAGGAGGGATAAGGCCTATGGTATTTTGTGTCTGAGCATATCAAGAGACCTCCTCTTCCATCTTGATGGATTGACATCACCTAATGAAGTATGGGAGAAGCTTGTATATATTTTTGGTAAGACATATGAGATGAGAGGACATCAAATCGAGAATGAATCGATCTCTTTGAGTCCCAACAGCTTTGAATCCATACAAATTTACTTTTCCAAGTTTAAAGCCCTTGTTTTGCAGCTAAAATAGTGTGGAATTGAAAAGAAGGAAGAGCAACTAGTTTTGGTCATACTCTTGAAGCTTGGACTTGAATATTCAGTGTTTGTTTTGACCTTCCATGCCAAAAATTTGATAGCTCAAGCCTGGAAGATTCCTAAGCTTGCAGAGTTCATGGAATCCCTCACACAAGAACAAGATAAACAGGTGATGATGGGAACCATCAAACCTTCCAAAGACCAAGATTTGGTTGCTGGAGATTCAAGGGTGGATTCAAAAGGAAAGAATAAAGATAAGAAGCCATCTGAGCAAAAGAGAGACAAGAACAAGTCTAAAGAGGATCCCCAAGGCTCCAAGAAGAACTTCCAAAAGAAGAAGAACAAAGGAGAAATGAGCAAGTGCGCATACTGTAGTAAGGGCTATCATCCTAAGAGCTCTTGTATGAAGAAGCAAATTGACATGTTGACCCAATTCATGGAGAAGAATAACATCTCCCTTCTTGATTGCTCAAATAAGAGGGAAGGAGGATCAAATTCAGAGGACAGAGAGAGAGTACATGCTTTGGTTGTTGGCACATGATGCTCACCTGGCTTCATCATAGACTCTGGAGCTTCAAGACATATGGTTTCGACCAAGGAGGCATTCTCCTCTCTTGACATGTCGAAAGGTCCACCAATAGTGCTGGGAGATGACTCTCTCACTGACAGTTTGGGGAAAGGAAGGACTGATCTTGACCATGGTAAGTTCAATAATGTATTGTATGTTCCAAGTCTTGCCTCTAACCTCTTTTCAGTGTATCAGATGACTCACACGGGGTCTCCAAAGAAGGTCATATTCTCCCCTGATGATGTTGAGATCACAGAGATATCGAATGGTAAATTCATTGCAAAAGGTGTTGTAGATCACACTTTGAAGGTATACATGTTTTCACATTTTCTACCTTACTCAAACCCCTCTGCTTTTCTGATTCATGCTAATGAGGAAAGCGAGATTTGGCATGAAATATTTGGCCATCTTAACTATAAGTATATTTCTGATCTGAGTGAAAAATATATGGTCATAGGGTTACCAAAGATTAAGTTTTCCAAGGGAGTCTGTCAAGGTTGTATCCTAGGAAAACACCCAGAGCACAAATTTGAGAGAGCTAGTCACGAGAGAACCTTTGCACCTCTTGAGTTGATCCACAATGATGTTGCTGGTCCATTTCCTCATATGTCCATGATTCAAGCCAAATATGCATTGACCTTCATAGATGAATTTTCCAAGTATTGTTGGGTTTACTTCCTGAAGCATAAGTCTGAAGTTTTTTACCTCTTCAAAGTCTTTAAGGCCTTGGTTGAAAACCAGTATGGGAGGAGACTCAAGATCCTCAGATATGACAATGGTGGTGAGTATGTCAAGTTTGAGTTCATTCAATATTGTAAAGATGCAGGTATTCAGATATAGCATTCAATCCCTTACACACCACAGCAAAATGGTGTTTCTCAGAGAAAGAATAGATCACTGAAGGAGATGGAAACCTGTATGATGGAGGCTAAGACTTTGCCACCAAATTTTTGGGCCAAGGATATAAACTGTGCATCCTATATCCAGAATAGGGTGGCTCATAAAAAGTTTGATGGTATGAATCCTTTTGAATCTTGGAGTGGGAACAAACCAGATGTGACCATTTCAGGATTTTTGGCTCAAAGGATTGGGCTAGAATTCCAACTGAAAAGAGAAAGGATTTGCATCTCCAAAGAAAAGAGTGCCTATTTTTTGGGTATTATGAAGATTCAAAAGGGTACAAGCTGATCAACTTGAGCACAAACAAATCCTTCATTGAAATGAGTGTTCAATTCCAAGAAGAGCCTTTAGAAGTAGTTGAAGTTGGAGAGTCTTCTTCACCACCATAACCATTGAATGTAAGTGGAGAGACAAATGAGTTTTCTGATTCTGATATGTCTAATAACGATGATTTAATTGCAAATAATGATAGTCCTAAAAGACAAAAATGGGCATCAAATACCATTCATGTAGTTGGGGAACTAGCTGGAAATCCTAGTGATCCTAGGAGGACTAGATCTCAGTTTGAGAGTGCCCTGTGTATGAAAGACCCTTTGTTTGCAGAAAAGTGCTATCTGATGGTTGAATCAGACCCATAGAAATATGAATATGTAGCACATGATCAAATATGGAAAATATCCATGAAAGAAGAATTCAGCTCACTCTAGAAGAACAACACTTGGGAACTGGTTGATCTTCCCCCAGGGAGGAAGCTAGTTCAATGTAAGTGGGTTTTCAAAACTAAGTTTTCTGTTGATGGTTCACCTTTGAAATATAAGGAAACATTGGTATCCAAGGGCTACTCACAGGTACATGGTATTGACTACAATGAAACCTTTGCACCAATGGCAAAGATGGACTCCATAAGGCTAGCCTTAGCCATTGCAACTTCGAAGCAGTGGGAGGTACATCACATGGATGTGAAGTGTGCTTTCCTAAATGGAGATATTACTGAAGATATTTACATGCAGAAACCTTAAGGGTTTTTTTCTAATCCATATTTTGTGTGCAAGTTAAATAAATCATTGTATGGGCTCAAGCAAGCCCCCAGGGCTTGGTATGCCAAGATTGATGGTTTTATGTTGTCATTGAGTTTTGTTCGATGCAAGTCTGATCCTAATGTTTATTTGAAGTTGATCCATGGTTATTTTATGATTATTGTTTTGTATGTTGATGACCTTCTGATTACAGGAAGTTCAAAGAAAGAGATTGCCTCCTTGAAGGATGCAATGAACCATGCATTTTCTATGACTGATTTGGGGTTGTTGAGCCAATTCTTGGGTCTCAAAATTGCTCAATCCCAACATGGAATAAAAGTACATCAGTCCAAGTATGCTTTAGATTTTCTAAAAAATTTCAACATGAAATATTGCAAGCCAAGCAAGACTCCCTTCCTTTCAGGAGTTAAGCTTGAAGAAGCAGGTTTTTCTCCTATGGTAAATAATACACTGTATAGGAAGTCAAATAGGTGTTTTCTTTACCTTACACACACTCGACCTGATATTTATTATGCAGTAAATGTGGCTTCAAGATACATGGATCAGCCTCATGATATCCATTGGAGAGAAGCCAAAAGGATCCTTAACTCTGTTCAAGCAACAATAACTCATATGATCTTCTACAAAGCTAAATCTGATCTTGATTTGATTAGGTTTACTGACAGTGATTGGGCAAGTGACAACACAGATCAAAAGTCAACATCAAAATATGTGTTCATGCTTTCAGAAGGACCAATCAGCTGGTCAAGCAATAAACATAGTTCCATAGCACTCTCATCTACAGAAGCAGAGTACATAGGAGTTGTAAATGCAGCAACTCAATATTTATGGTTGCAGGGAATACTTGGTGAGTGTGGCTTTGAATCAGAGTTTTCAATTATTATCTATTGTGATAATCAGAGCACCATTCAAATCTTGAATGATCCAGTTCAGAGACAGAGAACCAAACACATTGAAATCCATATGCACTACATCAGACAGGTTATGCATGCTAGCACCATTCACCTACTCTTCTGTGCATCTTCAGAACAAGTAGCAGACATATTCACCAAAGTTTTTTGTGAGAAGACATTCAACAATATGAAATCACTACTGGGGATTTATGATCATGCTATGAAGCATGATTGATGACAAGATTTTAAAATTTTGTTTTACTTTCCATGTTTAAGGGAGGATTTTCCCACTGGGTTTTTGCCTCTTTCCTTGGTTAAATGGACATGCAGTATGTAAAGGGTGACTAAGAAGTGTTGCTAGGCCCTATAGTTTTCTAATATTTACTCATAAAGTCAGGATTAAGGGGGGGTGTTATAATAATCAACCCATAGCTAGCTACCTTATACATTAATTAATCCATTTTTGTCTTATTTGCCTAGTTTCCTATATTCCACTCTATGCAAGTTGTCTTCCACATGTCCTAGAAGTCAAAATTGCTAAAACTGAGTCATGGAGCACTTGGGAAACCTCCTAGAAACCATATTTAGAATTTCTTCTTTATTCCAAATCCTCCAAAGTGCATATCTACTTTTTCTGTTAAGTTGCCTGTTTTATTGATAAATAAGGCAAAAGGGAAAGTAAGACTAGGTGTAGTTGACTTGTTTTTTTCCCTCATCATCCTCCATCCTTTTCTCCTAATAAAAGAATGTATGAGTTGTATTTCCATACCTTATTATCTTTCCTACTTGACTTTGCCAATTCGTGAGCCTCTAAGTGGATTTGGAAACTGCTTTATGCACCTATGGGGGATTTGACTAGATTTAGTAAGCCTACGTTTTGAATATTTCGAATGGCATCCTTATGCATTCGAATCTATCATGTAATTATATATTTCAGTAGCCTATTACTTCACAAGGTTGGATATTGTACACTTATTCAATATAGATTAGTGTTATGCTCCAATTTCAGTCTCCTTTGTTTGTAATTTTGCATGTTTGATTAGCAATTTTGTGAGTGCAATTGTTCTATCACTTGGGTTCAATTTCCACAAAAATATGCTTGAAAAATCCCATTAACATGATATACAGAGGTTGGAATCTTTCCCCCGGCATGATGGCTAGCGAAGCTTACCCCTAGCATGGTTGCTAGGGGCTCAACATGCCCCCCAATCTTCGTTTTGTTTGACGATTCTTCTTCCATATCCAATCTAAAAAAATGGTTACTAATGTGAAAATGTTCACCATGGGGGTAGGAAGAATGAGAATCAGGCAGGTGAAAATAAGGTTCAATTTCTAACACTAAAGTGAAGACTCGACTCAAGGGAAGGGAATCTGTTTCATTTTTACGCAAGCTTGAAACATAAGGTAACTATGCTTGGAACATGGTTTCATTTTTATGCAAGATTGAAACCAAAAGGTAAACTATGCTTAAGGAAACCTACTTCATTTTTTGACGAGCTTGAAAAGAAAATGAACTATGCTCAAGAATGGTTTCATTTTTATGCAAGCTTGAAACCAAAAGGTAAATTATGCTTGAGGAGGTCCATTTCATTTTTTAGCAAGCTTGACATAGAATGGGGACTTTGCTCAAAGGAATCTATTTCATTTTTTAACGAGCTTGACACAAAATGGGAGCTATGCTCACCACATGGTTTCATTTTTATGCAAGCTTGAAACCAAAAGGTAAACTATGCTTAAGGAGTGGTTTTATTTTTTAACGAGCTTGAAACCAAAAGGTAAACTATGCTTAAGGAGTGGTTTTATTTTTTAACGAGCTTGAAACCAAAAGTAAACTATGCTCTCCAACCTGCTCCTACCAACATGATATCCAGAGGTTGGTAGGTTTCCCCCATTTCATAAAATCCAATGGATTACCTCCATTATGATGTCCATAGACTAGAGCCATGCCCACCATTTTACCAATGATGGGAAGAAGCTAACTAGAAGGGGAAAGAGCCACAAGAACATGCGGCACATTCAAGGAAGTCTGATTACTAGGAGTGATGCGATGGTCAGGTGTAACAAAATAAAGCTAATCAATGGTCACACTCTTCCCATCATGGGGAAAATGCATAACTCTAAAGAGTGTGGACACAACAGCCTTCATGGCATAAACATAATAACGTCCAAGGAGTAGATTAAAATCTAAAGGACCTTGGATCACCATAACATCAATGCAGATAGTTTTCCCTCCTAATGTAATAGGAAAATAAGGAAGGGTCGCTAAAGGTGCAGTAGGTCTGTGATTAAAAGCCAGTAACTGATTGGTGGATGGCACAAGCTGAGGTGAACCTAAAGCTTGCCAAGCAGTTGAGGATAGAATAATAACAAAAGCCCTTCGTCAACAATAGTGTGAAGAATCTGCCTAGCAGTAACATTCACAACTATCTGGAAAGGAACACTCGAATGAAGACGAGACTCTGTTAGGTTCCTCTAGTCAAAGTAAATAACCTCACTACTCAGAGAGGGTTCTGTCAAAATAGATAAAATTTCCTCTTGTCGAGAACAATCAGAACGAAGTATAAAAATTTCAGCAGGTTTCTATTCATTCTCTACTGGAAGAGAAGAACAAGACAAAGGTTTTGTCAAAGAGACTACTTTAGTCTTAACACTTTCTGATGAAAGAGCGGGATCGGGTGGAAATGACATTGACTCGACCACTTCACTCTCTGAAGGAAGAGTGGGATCAATTATAGATGAAATTGAATTGATCACTTGGTCAACCAGCGAGGAATCGAGGGATAACTTACTATCACTTGTTGGAATCACTTGTTGATGATCAGTAATATTTTCCAACCAACGCGAAGCTTCATTCATGCTTGGATAAAGAAAAGTACGATGCATATCCTTGCATATCAAACAAAGATACAAGAATTTACCCTTATGACCTTTTACCAATGGGTCACTGGTTGAGGGAGTATCGTCAACATGATGATCATAGGTTGATGACACAGATGGTTTGGACCTTTTAGACCACTCTTCTTATACATGGGAGAGACTGGGACACTCCTTATAAAGAAGGTGGTCCCCCTTGCAAAGCTTACAAGGGAACTTGGGTTTTTTGAGTGTTCTCTTATAACGGGCACCATCAAGAGCAGATGGTTGCTGATTTTTCTTTTTCTTATCCTTTTTCTTCTTATCCCCATGACTACTAACCATAGAGCTTTGGTCAAGCGAAGAGGAAGAAAGATATGAAGCCACAACCAGCGAAGAAGGAGAGGGATTAGGTTGAGATCGATCCTCTCCCAGATGAGAGGTGACATTTGAGACATTAGGTGTAACAGGAATTACCAGTTTAAAAATCCATACCAGTAATCCTATAGTTAATCTAGGAAGATTTAGAGTGGCAATAAAGGGAGGACCAATACCTTCACTTGGAGGGAATACAAAAGGTACACCTTGGAAAGGGACCTCTTGAGTGGTAGTCCCATATGAGGATTCCATCTCTAAATTCTCTAACAACCCCCTAACTACCACACACAAGCAAGTACTACTCAAACTAAAAGAAACAAGATAACATGTGAAAGGAGTGGATAAGAGTCAAGAACCTCATTGGACAGGCCAATAGGATAACTCAAATGGTTTGAGGATTCCTAAAAGGGTCTCCCGATATACGCTAGGTACGTGGGAGCTCAAATCGGTATTAGTGTTGTCTAATTCATAACCATTCACAAGGGGCCTTCCTATATACAATCAAGTACGTGAAGTACCTTTCTATATACCTCAAGGGTACGTGAAAGGCCATTCGATATATTGACGGTACGTGGAAGAACCGCGCGAGTCTGGGGAGGTAGTGAGGATGAGTAACGACAGCTCCTACGCTTTACGACGCCTGAACATGTCAGTAACTTATCACTCAAATTGCTAAAAGTTTTAACCTAGTGCTACCGTTAATTTGATCTTGTGTAGTTAGGTGGAACCATGGAGTGAAAACTTGAAATTAAAGAATATGCACACTGATCTATATGATATTGCAAGTTTTCCTCTTCAATGAAATTCTACCTAAGAGAGGGAGAGAGATTTACTTTTCTTCCCCAAAATGCACACCCTGCAAATTCAATTCTATCTTTTCAAACAAAAAGTGAAATATCAATGCACCCCAACAATCTTCAAGGCAGATAAAAAAGAGATCTAGAGAACATCAAACATAAATAAACCAAAAATGTTTCCTATCTTTTCATGCTTGAAATATATGCATAAAAACTTAATGGAAAGATGATTTCACTAACGTTTCCAAACAAAACTAACTCTAAAGTACGCAAAGGAGAAAACATATATTTATTCTTAATGAAAGTAGGATCTAGAATTTCAAACAATCATGCACAAAACAAGAAGAAAATAGTTCAACAACGCTTGTGAATAAAGCAAAGGAGAGAGAAAACAAAAACTTCTCTACCTTCTGTGGACATGGTCCCCAGATTTGTAACCAAGAATATTTCACCTTCTGTGGACAGAAGTTGTTCCTCTGGTATGAATCGTTTAGATCCAGAACAAGTGAATGAACGACAAAGGATGAAGACCCTCCCCGGATGTCATAGACACCTAGAATGTTGCTTCGATAGTGAACCTATGTACCCACAAATAGATCAAACATGCAAACAAATCAAAGCTACCAGAACATCATCTACTTATCCATGATAGTGACCAAGGAATATAACAACATGTATATGTTAAATCAAAACAACAGTAATGTGGGACGAAAATCAGCTTTGCATTAAATATGTATGGAGAAGCTTACAACCATTTCCTTAGTGTTGATAGACATCTCCATGAAACCAACATCTCATCCCCATAAGCTCCAACTTTGCTCTCTATGCTCTCCAATGATTTGGAATAGGTAGTCAATCCAACAACATAGCAATACCTCTATAGTTCTCCCCCTCAACCATGGACATGAGCTTGTATTTATAAGGCTCAATGGATAGGAATGGTTGAGATATTTGTGGATGAGGTGGCCNATCAATTGACCCACAATGATAGGGACAAGGGAGGACATGAGGCTCATGATCTAGAAGCCTCAAGAAACTTCTCTTTTTCCCATTTTACCCAGGGTACCGCTTTTATTCTCTTATGACAGAGCGGTTTAGATGAGAAACGCTTATGGACCAAAGGCCACAGGCAGTGGCACCACTTATGGCAAATAGGATGCAGGCGGTGCGAGCAAGTTACTACTCATGGGCCACAAGGAAAGCATGGTGTTGATTTTTTTCATGTATAATTGACAAACATAATAGGTTTCCACTCTAAGTGTTGGGATTAAGGGAAAACATGTAAGTCAAAGGTCTTATCACATGGTGGTGATAGGATTTGGGTATAACAATGATGATGCATACTCTATGACGATGATGCATACCCTATGACGATGATGCATACCCATGATGATGATGATGCATGATGATGCATGCCTTATTTTCAGTGAAAGCATAACATAATTACTTGTTTAGTAATTATGTATGATGAGGTGTAAAATGATGTGTACATGAGCATATTAACCAGCTTAACCAGCAGTATTAATGAGCAGAAAAGAATAATCGACAGTTATGAGTAAAGTTGATGTGCATATATACTTGAGAATTAGTGATGAGCAAAGTTGATGTGTAGAGATACTGGAGCAGCAGTGATGAGCAGTTGTGACAAGAAGCAATGATGAGAAACTGTGATGAGAAGAAGTGTTGAGTAGTAGTGATGAGCAGATTGACTAGAGATTGATGAGCATTGTTGACTAAAAGAGTGATGAGAAGAGATTGATGTGCATAGAATAGGTTGGTTTTGCAGTAGAGCCATATGATTGCTTGTAAGAAGAATCTTGCACTTGAGGATTGGACTCCTCAAACCCTTCTTAGTTGGAGCTAAGAAAACCAAGCTGGGTCCTATAATGAGAGTTGGTGTTATTTTCATTAGTTGGTGTTGATTGTAATCGATAATATTGTTGTCTTCCATGTACAATAAATACAGATCAAAATTCCATATATTATTGTGTCTCTTTTGATGTGATTTTGTGCTTATGACTCATGATGAATTTTATTATGCAATTGATGACATAATGATTTATATGCTCTTATTTACTAAAATAAGGTAAAATTTTCTAAATTGCTCACACATTGATTCACCCCCCCTTCTCAGTGTGGCCATTGTGTCCAATAGCCTCAATGTGAGAATATACATAATCATGTTCTTGAGGTATTGACTAGTCTAACTAGTGTTATATTTTGATGTTACTTCAAAAGAATTTACACCATGCCTTGGGGTGTTTCATGTGATGTGGAGTGCATGATGTGTTGATAACCTTGATTGTATGGTGATTTTAAGTTAAATTATATGTTCAATATTCAATATTAAATTATCAACTGGGATTTTGTAAACCTGCAAGATGCAGGAACAGTATATGAAGGATCAGAACCTAGTCTAGCCTAATATAATATGCCAACAAACCACCCTTCAAAATGAAATAAACAAAATCAAATAAAAAATCATCATAGGACCTATCCCTAGGACTCAAGAATAACTCAATGATACAAAGGCTCTAGGTCAGAAAATTTCATTTGTGGATGTGCATGCTATCTATCATGAGTAGCTAACTAAAGTTCCAATTCTTCGATGGATTCATGTAGTGATTGGAAAATCTATGAGAAATGAAAACAAACTAAAATGAAAAATATAAGCAATTTGGAAATTCTATAAATGACTTGTAAGCAAGTGCAAATAAAGATCAAGGATTGTTCTTCAAATGGATACAATAATCACACAAATGGAAACCAACAATGGGAATGAATTCTACAGTAAACACATAAAATAATGATGGATATCTAAACCGTTGATGAATTACACATTTATCAATGATATATATGAAGAGGAATAAATGGAAAGAAATGCACTCCATGTTCTATGTATTTAATGGATTGCAAATATGACAAAGTCTTCTAATCAATTCCAAGAACAATAATTCATAGTGAGAGTAGAGAAATATAAGAAGAATGGATTGAATTCTTTGTGTGAATTGAATTATTGGATTAATGAGCACATTTCACAAAGAATCATGGAAATATGGAATGGAAATGGAAATGGTTTACCTCTATAACCAAATATATAAACAATTCATATTTGGGCACAATTGATTAAACAATGTTTATGTTTATGGAGTGTTGGGTACGATGGAATCAATTTGTTGTGAATGTGTGCTAAGGTATGCTTTAATTGATTTGGATGAAGATAGTGAAGGTGATATTATGAGAGGGAGTGTTTGTATTTTTATAAACACGACAAAGAAACAGTTATTAGAAACTAATGAAATTGTTGTTAACTAACAGAACCTTAGCAAAAATAAAGAGGGTGAATTTGGGTGAGTATGTAAGGAGATTTGAGGAATGGAATCATCGTAGAAAGATTTTGGAATGAAGGTGCAATGATATAGTAATGGATCGAGGACAATTTGTAGTGAAATCACAAGAAATCAAAGGACAAATTTGTTGTCAAAGTGTAGCAATTTTGAAAAAGGCATGGTTGTAGGATGCAATGGCAATTTAGGGAAAAACAATTAGTAAAAATATATCATTAAAAAACATAGATAAACTAACCCAAGTTGCAAATTCAATATGTGTTGGAATATTGGACAATATTGAGAGGTGGGATTGAATTATTATTGATAATTTTTAACAATTTAAACCACTTTTAATTGATTCATTAACACACATGATCAACAAGAACACAGAAAACACAAATTTATCATGGAATCCCAATTAGGTAAACCACCAATACTTCCTATTATTGCAAAATTATATTTTAACATAGTTTCTGTCAGCTTCTACAGAAAAGGATGGTATTACATGCTATTTACCAGCAAGTATTGGAAGGAGGCTATAACCACCTAGTTTTATCAAATTTCTACTTAAAGGATGCTACTACACCCTATTTACTAGGTGCAACTAGAAGGAGGCTACAACCCCCTGGTTTCATCAACTACTATTGAAAGGATTCTATGAAACCCTATTTTACCAGCTACTACTCGAAAGAGGCTACGACCCCCTACAATCCTGTTTCTTGCCCTAGCTCCACCCTACCACCCTAGTATGTTTTTATTTGACTTCCAAATATTTTTTTTACTCCCTGTCACAAATAATTCTACATGTTTTTGGTCTCTTCCACTTCTTAGTAAGCTACTGCAATTTGGACTGCAGAGACAATTTCTCTTAGTCATCATTTTTTCTATAAATACCCTCTAACACGTTTTATGTGAATGCATCTCTTCACTGTTGTTCTTTTTCCTTCTTATATCGTGCCTCTTCATGAAAACTCAATTATTCATTTTAACAATTTTTAACTCTATTTAGGTTTATCAGTCATACCTTTCCACAACAAAATCTTACCAGAATTGCCTCTCTGCAATGATAATTATTCACTATAAATTCTTCCGAATTTTCCTTTACTGCAATAGATCCTTTTCGTAGCCATCTTGAGTCATTGATCCATTGCAGACTATTTCCTGTTCATCGATCTAACGCACAAATTTCCCTCTATAATCATCTTTCTGCAATTTCCTTAGCTTTTCGCACTTGTATTTCAACAACAACCTTTCCACACCATTGATTTCATGCGGACTCTTCCCTAACCGTTGATCTGAGATCATATGCAGATTGCAAGTTGCAGATTTGTGTTTTGACTTTTATCAAAATTTTCTTCTACAATTTCCTTTCTGCAAGTAACTTTCCGTAAGATTATTTTCGCACTGTTTATTTTTTGCGTACTCTTCCTTGGCCAATGATATTTAGATCAGATGTGGATTTTGGATTGTAGGTTTTCCAATTTTTTAAAAAAATACTTCCATAATTTGCTTTCCGCAAGATTTCTTCCATGCCATCAATCTTACACAGACTCTTTCATGATCATCGATCTTTAGAACAAATGCGTATTGTGGATTGCGGGTTTTCCAAATTTCTTAAAAATGCTTTTGCAATTTTCTTTCCGCAATATTTCTTTCGCACCGTCGATCTTATGCAAACCCTCTCTTGATCGTCGATCTTTAGATCAGATTTAGATTTCGAATTGCGGGTTTTCCAAATTTTTTGAAAACAATTCCGCAATATTTATTCCGCACCATCGATCTCTTATGGACTCTTTCCTGGTCTTCGATCTTGTGGATTGCAGGTTCATATAGTCTCAACCGTTACTTCCACAATTCACTTTCCACAATTTTTCTTCTACAAATCTATTTCGCAACTATTCTGGCCCATTGATTTCTTTGTAAATTCAATCCTTGTCGTTGATCTATGATCAAATGCATATTTTCGAATATCCATTTTTCTTGTGTGGAAATCATTTACCACCATCAATATCCTCAAAATAGGCTTTCATAATTTCTCTCGAGTAATCTGGACCGTCCAATTTTTCACTTCACTCTAGCGTTCGAGAATGTTATTTTCCACACAAATCTATTTTGTCAATCTTACTATAGACCATTGATCTCTGTCTCTCGAATGATTTGGGCCATCCAAATATTCTTTGGCGTTTCCGTTGCTTGATTTGCGGATCCATCTAAATCTTCTTGGCGCTTTGGATTGTTATCTGCCACTTCTCACTTTGCATATTTTTCCCCTGTCAATGATTTTCTATTCGATTTTGTAATTACTTTGTCTTTTATTGAGTTCACCCTATCATCATGTTTACCAATTATTCGTTTGTCATTGTTGAACTCCTTTGACATCAATTGACGACCCACATAATGGATCATTTGTATTTTACCGAGTTCATCCTACTATTATGTCTATTGGTTGCCCCTTTGTCATTCTTGAACTCCTTTGAAATCAATGATAACTATATTCTAAAAAATATCCCCCTTTGGAATTTATGGAAACATCTAAACATTCTCCCCCTTTGACAACAATGACAAAGGATACCCTGAGTGACATGCATAGACTCCCCCTATCACTTTTCTTTCTTCTACTCCATTATTGAGTCTCTCTTAGTTTACTTCAAGCCAATTCTATACACCTTTTCTCTATGTAAACCATGCACAAGTTTTATCATTTAACCCTGATCATCTCTTGTCTTTGAGGAAGACTCATATTTCAACATTAGATACCAATTGATTTTTTTCTTAGTTACCAATTGGAATTTTTTGACTTTAACTCCGCCTGAGTATATGATCCCTCCTACTATTATTTCCATGGTTCTCTTTAGGTCATGAGAGATATTAGAAAAAGGATTCCACAATCATCATTATATCCTTCTTCCTCACCTTCATATTCATCTTCATCGGTGTATTCTTTTACATCTCCATCTTACTTTTCCTCACAATGGATGTCATTTTTATCAATGGCACTATTATACTCATCATCATATTTGGAGGCCTCACTGATGTTTGAAATTTTTGTTTCTTCTGAGCCTTTGTAGTCTGACTTTTTCCTCCACATCTTTCCATGAGGTATTCTGCTTACTTGTCCTTTATCATCTATTGTGTTTGTGTCTTGTTTCCTTCTCAAACTTTGATATTTTTCCTTGGTTATGCAATCAACAGCCTTGTGACGAAACTTATGACATCAATAGCAATAACCATAGAAATTTCCTTTGTATATAGGAAATATTTGATCTTCCTTCTTCACAAGTTCCATCTTCTTCCACTATTTTTGAGCCTCTGCTGAAACGCCCTTTATTAGTTTACATTCTCTAGCCATATGTCCAAAGTTATTACATTTGTAACACTCTATGTCGTATCTTTGAAAAGGTACAAAACGGTTATGATTTCTTTCTTTTGGTTTTTTACTAGATGCATCCTTATTGTAATCATGAACCTTTCCATAAGCTCTACATTTCATGGCTTTATGACCAAAATTATTACAAGAGTAACAATGACCAAAAAAGATCTGTTGATATCTATTTTTCATTGGCCCCTTAGACACCTCATTAGTTCTGTCTTTGTCATGAAACGATGGAATAGATTTCCAGGACTCTTTAGTATACAAAAAATAGCTTCTTTTATTTCCACCTTGTTTTGTGAAAGAGGAATATTCTGGATTCTTTATTTTGTCATATCCTAGACCAGATTTATCACTTGATGGTCTTTGGCTACTTAAGATATAATCTAAGATCCTTGAGATATTCTCAAACTTTGATTTGATAGATTCTTCATCGAGCCCTTTTCTAAGTCGAATAATCTATTTTTCAAGTTTTTCAGAATCCTGGATTCTCTTCTTAAGCAGCACTACTAGATCCTCTGCAATATTCTTGGCCTTTTGAAGCTGGTTCTTCAAGTCAATAATAATTTGATTTGATTTGTCTCTTCTTGGTACTTTGACAGTTTCTCTTTCAAAAATGTGTTCCTTCTTCTACATTTCTCAATTTCATCAACATCAGCTATGTATTGAGATTCTAGTTCCACTTTTCCTTCCTTGTCTGATTCCTCATCTGAAGTTACTTTCCCAATAAATAGGATTTATGCATCTTCACTTTCATCGTCACTTTCTTCTTTGGAATAAAAGTATTTTATTTTTTCTCTTAAACTTATTCTTATCCATGGTATTACACTAATGATAGCAAGGTTCTTCATGATCACTATCCTCTTGTTTTGGGTAAGGACACTTATTGGTAAAATGTCCAATTCTTCCACAATTAAAACATTTCAAGGGTAGATTTCCTTCTTATTTCCCAGTACCTCTCTCAAGTTTTCTAATGAAAAGAGATTCTTCATTATCTAGGTTCTCTAATTGGTTCTTAGATAGGGCTTTAAATTCTTCCTCTTTTCTTGAAGGTTCATTATGTCCCATCCTCATCTCATATGCAGTGAAGATCCCATGTGGTTCATCTACTGTCAAGGCATTAAGGTCATCTCGTTCTTCTAGAGTGGACACTTTTGAGTCATAATTCATTGGAAATTTTCTTAGTACCTTGTTAACCACTTCTCTTTCTTTTAATTTTCCTCCAAGACCTCTAATTGCTTTGAAAACCTCATCTACTCTTAGAAGGTATTCCCCAATATTTTATTCTTCTTTCATTTTAAGGATTTCAAAATGTCCTTTATATGTCTGAATCTTGGATTCTTTGACTTTAAATGCCCCTTCATAGATAATATTCAACTGATCCCAAGCTTGTTGGTAAGGCTTGCATCGCATAACTTTTGTAAATACAGAGTTTGTTAATACACTCAAGATGGAATTTAGGGATTTTTCATTACCCTCATATTGGTCTAGTTCCAAACTATCTATATGTAGGATGTCTTCTATTTAATACTCCTTTTCAGTTGCTGCCCAAACCTTCCATCCAAGGGACATTAGATGGAACATCATTCTCACACTCCAGTATGCATAATTTTCTCCTGTAAATAATGGAGGTATGTTGGTGGCTAACCCTTATTGTTGATCCATGGTGGTTTTTAAGTAGGATCTTCCTTCCAGTGGTTAAACTATGGTGAAGGAACTTGGCTCTAATACCAATTGTTGGAATATTGGACAATACTGAGAGGGGGGTGCATCCGTATTGATAAATTTTAACAATTTAAACCACTTTTAATTTATTCATTAACACAAATGATCAACAACAACACATAAAACACAAATTTATCGTGGAATTCCAATTGGGTAAACCACCAATACTTCCTATTACTGTGAAATTATATTTACAAATAGTTTATGCCTGATTCTATAGAAAAGGATGGTATTACACCCTATTTACCAAGAACTACTGGAAGGAGGATACAACCACCTAGTTTTATCAGCTTGCTACTGAAAGGGTGCTACTACTAGAAGGAGTCTACAACCCCCTGGTTTCATCAGCTACTATTGAAAGAATGCTACGCCACCCTGTTTTACCAACTGCTACTGGAAAGAGGCTACGACCCCCTACAATGTTTCTTTCCTTAGCACCACCCTACCACCCTAGTATGTTTTTATCTGACTTCCGGATATTTTTTTTACTCTCTATCACAAATACTTCTACACATTTTTGTTCTCTTCCACTTATTAGTTGCTGCTACAATCTAGAATGTAGAGACGATTTCTCTCACTCACAATTCTGTCTATAAATACCCTCTAACATGTTTTTTGTGAATGCATATCTCCACCCTTGCACCTTTTTATTCTTAGATCGTGCCTCTTCATGAAAAATCAATTCTTCATTTTAACAATTTTTTAACTCTATTTAGGTTTATTAGCCATACCTTTACACAACAAAATATTACGATAATTTCCTCTCCACGATGATAATTCTTCACTATAAATTCTTCCAAAATTTCCTTTTTCCGCAATGATACTTCCGCAATAGATCCTTTCTGCAACCATCATGAGCCGTTGATCCATTGCAGAATATTTCATGTCCATCAATCTAACACACATATTTCCCTCCATAATCATGTTTCTACAATTTCTTTAGCTTTCTGCACTTGTCTTTCCGCAACAACCTTTCTGCACCATTGATTTCTTGCAGACTCTTCCCTGACTGTTGATCTAAGATCAAATGTGGATTGCGGATTTGCATTTTTATGTTTCTCAAAATGTCCTTCCGCAATTTCCTTTCTACAAGATACTTTATGCACCATTGATTTCTTGCGGACTCTTCCCTAGCCGTTGATCTTTAGATAAGATGCGGATTGTGGATTGCGGGTTTTCCAAATTTCTTAAAAATGCTTCTGTAATTTGCTTTTCGCAAGATTTATTCCGTGCCATTGATCTTATGCTGACTCTTTCATGATCATCAATATTTAGATCAAATGCGGCTTATGGATTGTGGGTTTTCCAAATTTCTTAAAAATGCTTCCACAATTTCCTTTCCACAAGATTTCTTCTGCATCGTCGATCTTATGCCGACTCTTTCTTGATCGTCGAACTTTAGATCAAATGCAGATTACAAATTGTGGGTTTTCCAAATTTCTTGAAAACACTTCCACAATTTCCTTTCTTAAATATTTCTTCAGCACCGTCAATCTCTTGTGGACTCTTCCGGGTTGTCAACCTCGCGTATTGCGGGTTGTGGATTACGGGTTCGTAAAGTCTCAACAATTACTTCCGCAATTCTCTTTCCGCATTTTTTATTCCACAACTATTCTAGCCTGTTTATTTATTTATGGATTCAATCCTAGTCGTTGATCTATGATCAAATGCAGATTTTTGAATCTTTTATTTTTCTTGTGTGAAAATCATTTACCACCATCGATCTCCTCAAAATCGGCTTCCACAATTTCTCTCGATTGATCTAGATTGTCCAATTTTTCACTTCACTCTAGCATTTAGGAATGTTATTTTCCATGCAAATCTATTTTTCATATATTATTATAGACCATTGATCTATTTCTCTCGAATGATATGGGCCATCCAAATCTTCTTTGGATTTTCCACTGCTTGATTTTCGGATCTGTCCAAATCTTCTTGGCGCTTTGGACTGTTATTTGCCACTTATCACTTTGCGGATCTTTCCCCTAGCATCGACCCTGTCACTAATTTTCTATTCGATTTTGTAATTCCTATGTCTTTTATTAAGTTCACCTTGTCATCATGTTTACTATTTGTTCCTTTTTCATTGCTAAACTCCTTTGACATCAATTGAAAATACACGTAATGGATCATTTGTCTTTTACTGAGTTCATCCTACTATTATGTCTATTGGTTAAACCTTTGTCATTCCTGAACTCCTTTGCCATCAATGACAACTATATTCTCAACTATATTCTTGTGAATGTGTACTAAGGTATGTTTTAATTGATTTGCATGAAGATAATGAAGGAGATATTATGAGAGGGAGTGTTTGTATTTTAATTATTTATTTTTATTTGTTTTATAAACACACCAAAGAAACACTTATTAGAAACTAATGAAATTGTTGTTAACTAACAGAACCTTAGCAACATTAAAGAGGGTGAATTTAGGTGAGTACGTAAGGAGATTTGAGGAATGGAATCATCACAGAAAGATTCTGGAATGAAGGTGAAATGATATAATAATGGATTGAGGACAATTTGTAGTGAAATCACAATAAATTAAAGGAGGAATTTGTTGTCAAAGTGTAGCAATTTTTAAAAAGGCATGGTTGTAGGATGCAATGGCGATTTAGGGAAAACCAATTAGTAAAAACATATCATTCAAAAACATAGATAAAATAACCCAAGTCACAAATTTAATATGTCATGGAGTAAGGCAAATTTATCAGGTATCAAGATGTAATTGAATTGCACAATGGGTGGATTGGATTGTTGGTAATGATTGTGCATTATAACAAAGCAAATGTAAAAAAAAACAATGGGTTTATAATTAAATGAATAAAAAATGATATATGGAATTACAAGAATAGAAAAATATTACACCAATTGACGATTCACTCACGAGCATTTGATAATCCCAAATCCATAAAAAAAACTAAATTGAATTGTAATCATACAACAATGTAAATAGTGATCAAAGAACACATGAACATAATTAAAAGTAAAAATGGAATATATATATATATATATATAAAGAAATAGTGCATCAACTGGATCGAGGGACCCCTTACAACTTGGGAATAACACCTGAGAATATAACTTAGACTTAGATCAATGTGCAACGGGTCATCAAAACTTAGTTCTCATTCAATTAAATATTGGATTACAAATGGGTATCAATCAACTCTCTAAAGATCTATGATAAAATAACAAATATGATTACATGATTACAATGATGATTTCATCTCTTATTTCTACGAGGCCTTATTATACATGAAATTAATTGATAAGAGGATATAATCAAATCCACAAACTCAAAAATCCAATTTGACATTTTAAGGAAAAATCTCAAAAATATGGGTTTTACATCATTTTGGGAAAATTTACGTTAAAGATCCACCGATATCTCCCAAACTGTAGCTCATATTAGACAAAACCCACTATATAGTCAATTTCCTATGCTACGAACAAAACCCATGTTTTAGTTTCTCGAGATCCAACTTCATCTACTCGAAAATCGAGGTATAAATTGGTCATTTGAAAACTGCTACTAATAATAAGAAATATTTGACCATGTGATGGAGGCTCGCACGTGTGAGATGGGTGAGGTATGAGAAACCAAAATCCATGTTGGAAGTTCCAAGAACAAAATCCATGTGGTCAATTGTTTCTTGAGGAGGCATACATATGTCAACCTATGACTTGGTACCAAAAGTTTGTATATGAAATGTTGGTATTGGAATTTGTCTGTTCTGGTACCAAAAGTAATCTAGCAACACTAGTAGAATAAATTTTGTTAGGTACAAGAATTGAACTCATGAAAACCATCATTAGTAAAAGCAAATATAATAATATTTAAACTACTAAAAAATGAAGGAAAACGACCAGGACTTAACCGCAAAAGTGTAAATATGTATAAAATAAGTTTAACATAACATTTTACGAGAAATAGTGTGATTAATGGATGAAAGACGTGGCAAATTTTTAAATCGATGATTTCAAATGATGGTAAATAATGACAAATTATCAGCCCAACACTCCCCATGCTTAATGGTTTGTATGTCCTCATGCAAAGAAAGTAGGACATTGAGGTATCATTTGTTATTACCACATTTACATAGGGACATGAAACATGTTGTACTCTCTATTTTATATATTTATAACCATATTTCATTCATGTGTATGAATAGGTACACCAATGGATGGAGAGGATGTATGAAAAGATGAAATGTGGAGATGGAATATTGTGGTATATGAGGAATGGAAGTGAATGGAATATAAATAGTGGTCATTCATCATATTCTCCTAAAGGAACTAAAAAAAGTTTCATACCGATTTTATCTCAAGTTTTACCTTTGCTTGATTCCTTATGTGAACTGTAAAATACATGGTGAGTGAAGGATGAAGATGAGGCATGCTAATCTGAAATGTTTTGGAGTGATAAAGAATGAATGTTGAGCTACTACTGGAGAAATTTGATGATATTTTTCGATAAAACTATGGAGTTTTGGTAACACTATGGAGCTCTTGTAACATTGTGAGTTTTTTGTGACTAGAAACACAAAAATCACATAAATGTTAAGGGATTTATAAATGCCAAAATTTGTGTTGATTCACACTTCTCCCCCACACATATATCTTTGCATGTCCTCATGCAAATGAAGTAGAGAATATTTGATCCATTTTGACAAAGCTTCAAAAATTCTGATATAGAACAAGTTTCCTTGTACTCTAAGAGATGATTAGATGACTGTTGGATCTATACATATGCAATGAATATCATTAAAACAATAATCATACTCAAATTTATAGCATTGTAGATTTCACTTTAAATGCAAAAAATTAATCTTTAAGAATGATAAGAAGAATGTGTAATGCATTTGACACTATATCAATTATCTAGAAATGTTTAAAAATAAAAAAAATATGTTCATCCAGACCACTTTAAATGAAAAAATCATCAAAATTCACCTATGTATTTTCTTATACCAGTTGGTACAGGAACTTACAAGTTTTTCTAACTCTATAATAGTCTTAATAATTCATTAGTATAATATCCCTTCTACACATTCTTAGCCTCAATTACTTAAAAGATCCTACAAGAAATGCATTTAATACTAGTTTTCATTTTATGTGTTGTAAAAGAAATCCCAACTTACTTATCACATACAATTTCATCAATTGTTAATAGTTCTATGCTCATGAAGCATGTTAAATTAAAATGGGGGATTTTTCCACTTCTCCTTAAATAGGGAAAGTAGGAAATTGTTAGTGGTCGCAATAAATTATAGACCAATGGAAAACTAATCATCAATGTCCAATTCTCTAAAGTCTTACAATCATCCAAGTAGCATAGATAAGATTCACAATTGATCCCATTAATTTTTTGTGATCATGGATCCCATTTCTAAGATATTTAAATATTAGGTATGATATGAGTTCAATGGTGAGGTCGTAAGGTCGCCTTAAGGTCAGTCTCTAGTATCATTTTAATTGAGTTCATTTAATAACTTATCTCTAAAACACACATGCTTCTTTTTTACATAACATCACAAGTAGTAATTGTTAATAAGGAAAAGGGATTAGGTTTGGTCAATACCGGTGTCACAAATCAGTACCCACTTCCACCATGTGTCCATAGCCTCATCGAGTTAACTTATTACACCCTTTTTTCACTGAAATCTCAAGTCCCATGTTCCTCCCCTTTTAAGATTTGTAATATACATATTGGGAATGGGGGAGCAGCTTTAGAAATCCCCTTAAGGGCATGGGATGGAACCTTTTAGTAATGAATTTTGACTACCCTCTCTAGGTAGAATGCCCCATTTCCTGTAAGCATCTATCGCCCTGATGGGTTTGACTAATAGTACCACAGTTCGAAACATGTTTCTAGCGGGCAGCTACATCCTCGAAGATGTAACCTCTTAAATCCATTTTAAACCAGATTCTCTAGTCCCATCTCTCCCACCATTTTTAATATTTCTAGTATGTATATTGATTTTGCAATGGATAAATGGGGGAGAATATTCGTAAAGCATCTTAAAGACGTGGGATGATACCTATCAAGAGTAATTTTAAATACCTATATATTGTCCCCATGTAAAGTATACCCATGACTTATCCAATTAGAAGACACAATATATATGAGACAACTTAATGTAAGGTGGATGAATCCGCTAGAGAATAACCGAAAGATGCATATATTCCTTACATCATTGTCTTAATATATAATTATAGTAGTGTTCCACCATGAGAAAAATTTTATTAACTCTTTTGCAAGTCTTGGAAAAAAATGCTTAGATAACATGCTTTGGTTTTTAGACTAAGATATGCATGTTTTCTATTGGTGTCATTATATAAACCATTTAATTTTATTTAATCCCCATAATACTTTTGATAGTTAGGTTGTGAGCAACTATTTTTACTGATAATCATAAATTTGTATGAACAAGAAAAAGGGGGATCCAAGAACATAAAATATTGATTAGCTATGAATAAATTAGTTTGGAATTAACATTCAGTCATACCTCTTTTCTTTTAATCTACCAATATTCTACTTCTTTTAAAAGACTACTTAAATTGTCATTCTTGTCAAATAACAATTTTAAAATAGACATATAATGATAAAAGAAAGAATAAATGATTTTTAGGAAAACAATGTGATTAAAAATAAATTTGAATATTTTAAGAAAAGTTGTTGTGAGATACTTCCCTGAACATGTCTCATTATCTATTTGAGAATACCCTTCTAGTGTTATGTGTGAATGCACATTATAGAATTGAAAATATTACCTTCTCACAAAATACCAAACACAATTATGATAGCTTACTTTATTTAGAAAATTGTTGAACAAAATAAAAATAAAAACAAATATAACTATTAACTGAGAACATATTTAAAAAATTATTAGATAAAAGACTCCCTTGAAACTAGTTTTCAGTGAATCTTCACTCAATGATTGTTGGCAAGGAGAAGGGTGTGATATTCATCAATTTTTCTTAACCAATTTAATCTAAACTTACTTATTAAAAAAGAAACATGAAAAATATGTTGCACTATACTTAAGGATAGACTAACAACTATAAGCAACTTTTATTTATTTACTATCCTACCTTACTTGAAAAAATAAACCCTTTTCTAAAGTGTAGGAATATTTCCAGTGAATACATTTGCGTAACAGGTTTATAAATACACTCAAACCCAAATCTTAAAAATATACCTCAATGGTTTCCCAGATATGAGGAATCAATTGCTTTGATTGTGAAGTTGTCAATAATTTTTGAAGAATAATGTAGTTCTTTAGCCTAATGTTTTCCTAGAACCAAAATTTAGTGTAGTCTTTGTCTTCCTGATTCTTTGGTTCATTAGCACTAATATGTATAATGTCCTCATTGGTCATGGCATGTAGATATTCTACTATTTGCTGATAGGTCTCTTAAATAGGCACATGATCTAGGGATAGGCATGTTATAAATTCCTCAATCTCAGGTTCTAATGGCTACTCTCCATTCATAATGTGGTCCATTATTGTTTGGTATCCTCTTGTTGTTGTTGTTCATGGAACTATTTTTCTTTTATTACTTCCCATAATGCATGTATGTTATTGAATGTGTTGGGGCCTGGAAATTCACAGGCGACAACAGTAAGGGATTCTCCCCAATCAACGTTCCCAACTAGCCCGTTGACTGTTTGGTATAGGGAATACATCCGATTTACGGTCCGGCTACCATAGGTCAAAGTAACAAAAACAAAGGCTTTTACCCGTTGCGGCCCGGTCCACCGTGAATTTGGTATTTTTGACTTAATGTATGATATGCAAGTGCCTAACTAACAATGCAGGGTACTAAAGATGCAAGGAACAGTCACAATGTGATGCGCAGGTTCTTACCTCTCCTCTTAAGGTTCACAAGCACCCAAAACACATACAACACAGAAAATAAACTAACTACCTAAACTATCCCTAGGGAGCAGAGTTATCGTTCATTGGTGAGTAATACATTTGTACGTGCATTATGAAGAGTTACAGATAGCTGATACTTCATTCAAGACACATGAACAATTACAGATATTTAAACAACCAGATAGCCGATTATTTTATGAACAACATTTATTACTCACAGTGGAAGACATCCCAAAAGATACTAGAGAACACTCAACAAGAACATAGGTTCAGGAAGTTAAATACTCTCACAGTAAATGAAACACAGCTGAAAACGAAATAGTTCCTCTTCAACATTATTCATTTAGTCGCATTGATACATTCCACATTTCGCTCTCTCCAGCATGCAAAAGTTGCACTTTCTGACTGTAAAATGAAATAGTTCCTCTTACAAGCAAAAGAGTTTACAAAATTTTCAGGGAAAAAGCCCTTTCTCAGTCCTATCTTTACAGTATTTAAACTACACCCTAGATCGTTAGGGATCCCCCCAGCGTGTGACTTTCCAGTCTCTTCAACATTTCAGCTTCCTCTTCTGGCCATTTGGTCTTCCCAATTATTTTCTGTGAGCGTTTATCTCCTGATCAATAACTGATAGGTCTTCCTCTTCTGTGCCTCTGTCGTTTGCTTGTTTTGTCCTTTTCTCTGCTTTGTCTTCCTTGTGATCCTGCCGATTTCGATTTGACCAAACTAAGCCTTCGCTCCGGGTCGCTTCAACAGTCCATCGAATTCCTCCTGTAAACAATTACGGTGCATTATTCATTGGAATGGGATTTTAAACATTAAAATCATCTACCCGGAATGGTAAATCCACAAGAAAATAGCCAGGTGCATCCGGACAGAGTCTTGATTAAGCTTTGGGCGGGAAAGTTATAAATCGGCAGTCGACAAGCTTTGGCATCGGACGTGGAAAGACTTTCCTCGCCGCAACGACGGAAAAGAAAGGCGCTAATGAGACGCGAAACGTGGGATGGAGAGAACCTAAATCGGCAATCGGGCGTCTTTACATTTCGGAGGCTAAAGGACTATCCTAGCCGCAACGATGGACAAGAGAAGGCTAAAGACACTCGACGCAGGCAGGAAACGCTTCAATCAGAAATCAGCACGGTTTGGACATCGGAAGTCAAATGGATTTCCTAGCCGCAACAGCAGAAGGCGAGTAAATATCAATGCGCGTCGGCAGTCGGAGCAATTTACACTTCGGATGCCAAACCGCTTTGGCAGCCGCAACGGCGGAAGGAAGAAAGATTGGAGCTTCCGATTCAACATAAAAAGATGCCCGATTCAAGAAAACTTAAGTGTTTTGAACAGTTTTTTAAGGATCAGCAGCAGCTAAAGTCGTTCTTCCTGCGAAAAGGCGGTCTTAAAGGACAAAGATTTGATTTCTCCAAATTCACATCCGTGACCCAACACGAAAATCAAACACAAATGACCTCTGAAAACAAGCCGCAATCTAATATTCAGAATCAACCAAAGTTAAAGCAAGATTTCACGATATCAAAACAACTTTAAATGATAAGGAGGGACCCAAAATTTAGAAAATAGGGGAGAACAGTTGCAGCTGCAACAAATGGCGATTTCCTGGTGAACCTAGATCTCTGGGCGATTAATATTTGGGTGACAGACTGTTTAATAGCAAAAGCATTATATTGAATTCTTCCAGCAATATGGATTTCTCAAATGACCGAAGTGTGTACCCTTAATCATTGATGACAGTCCAATTAGGGAGAGTGGAAACCAGAATCGACAAGTCCAGATAACTGTGCTGAGGCTAGAAGATGAATTTCATTATTACCTTTGTCTTCAGGTGGCTGATAGCTTTGGACACCACAAGATTGTAGCATATGGTAAACAGAAATATTCGTTTGTTCCTCGTTCTCATGCCATTTTAGTACCTTTTGTACTTTTGGACTTTTGTCCCTTTTCTTATGAGTCCTCCTGAATGCCCTGTCTTACTGAATTTTATTTCAGGATCCTCTATCCCATAGTGTCCTTTTGTGTGAGTGGCATACTTTAAGTTTCAGCTCACGGACGGAGAGGATCTTTAGGCAACTTAGTACTCATGATTCCGCACCTGCTTTGATTTATGATGCTTTCCTAGGAGTTTTTTTACTCTTTATTTGCCTATTGGCATTCGTTTCTTGGCATGAGATCATTTATATTCAATATAATTTTCACCTTGCTCCTTTCCATGGGTCTTAGGTTACTTCCCCTTAGAACAATTTAAGTGTGAAGTGGATGGAGCCTCAACATAGTGTTCCGGACTCTTTGAGTGTAACTTATTTCACAGGGATTAAGTAGGACCTCAATGCACAAATAATTATTCGAGAAAACGACTAAGCTGGAAGAAAATATTTATATAAACAGCAGCCCACAGTCTGATCACTAAATTGTTTATCACTCCCAAAGATTCTGATGTTCCCATGCAACCGCGGGTTTTCTCCCTTTATTGAAAACAAGAAAAATCAAACTAAAGCATGACTCAAAAGACAACCAAATGCATTATTTATATACAAGACAGAAGAAATCAAACAAACTCAATAAAAATAAGGCTTGAGAACCAAACCATTTACTAGTAGGTTCTCCTCCCACCCCTGCAGATCTTGCAACTTGTAAGTAGAAGGACCAATCTTGGCTGCAATCTGAAAAGGGCCTACCCACAACTGCTGGAATTTGGTATGCTTTCCTTTCTCATCATGGGGGTGGTCCCATTTGAGGACTAAGTCTCCTACTTCAAAGTCTTTTGTCTCAGCTTTATGTTTGTCAAACCATCTCTTAACTGACTCTTGTTGTAGCCTAAAGCGTTCTTTGGCCTTAGATCTAGCCTCCTCCGCTTTCAGGAGATTATATATTCTTATTTGTAAAACTTCATCATCAGACCCCCTAGACTCTTGAGCTAGTATGGAAGATGGTAGAATGATATTGGGAGGGAGGATGGCTTCTTTACCGTAGACAAGGGTATATGGAGACACTCCAACTGCAGACTTGGGGGTGACTCTGTCAACCCAAAGGGCATTTGGTAACGCTGAGTGCTAACTCCTCTGGTTTTCTACCACAGTATTCTTTAAAATTCTAATCAAATTTTTGTTAGATGATTTAGGCAGGCCATTTCCTTGCGGGTAGTAATTAGCAGAATAATGCAATTTTATCCCTTTATCATGAGCAAAAGCAGTCAATTTGATTGATGAAAAGTATTTGGCATTATAAAAAACTAACGAAACTGGAACTCCAAACCTGGTCATGATGTTGTCTTGTAAGAAGCTGATGACTTCGTCTTCATTTATCTTGCGCAGCGAAATAGCTTCGACCCAGTGAGTGAAATAATCAGTCGCAATAAGAATGTACTTGTGCTGGAGGGAGGAATTCGGTTTTATTTCTCCAATAATATTCAGCCCCCATTGCTCGAATGGTTCCGTGATCATCACAGGATTTAGGGGTGCTGCTGCTTTAGGCTGTCTTCCGCCACACCTTTGGCAAATATCACATTTCCTGACATGTGCATGTGCATCCTTAAAGAGTGTAGGCCAATAGTAACCAGCTCTGAGGATTTTGTGGGCTGTAGTGTCTCCTGAATAATGTCCCCCAGCAGGACCTTCATGTAATTCTGATATTACTTTCTCCACGTCTTCCTTTTCTAGACATCTGAGGAGAACCCCGTCATAATTCTTTCTGAATAATACTCCTTCAACAAGCTGATAGGAGGCCGATTTAAGACGCAGAGCTCTTCTTTGTTTGGAATTCCAATGTTCTGGCAACAGACCTGATTGCAGGTAATGCACAAGGTCTCTATACCAAGACTCAGGAGCTGTAAACAGAGGACATACATCCATTACATGTAATTCAGCCTCATCCTCCCATG
>LPNX010867444.1:877759-932754 GCA_001517045.1 Pseudotsuga menziesii
GCTTTCTTGTCGATGGCTGGGTAGTTTAGTTCAGCCCCTTGTAGACCAGTACTCATAAAGGAGATTGGGAATTCATCCCCCCCTTCTTCCTTTTGGGTGAGCATAGCTGCTAGCAAATCATCGGATGCAAAAGTATATAAGATAAAGTCTTTATCGAAATATGGTCTTTCTAAGGAAGGTGCGTGTGCAACAACAGTTTTAATTTTGCTGAAAGCATTCTTCTCAAGTTCGTTCCACTTAAATTGTGCATTCTGCTTGACCATCTGCTGCAGCGGCTTAACAGTCTGGGAGAAATCAGGCACAAACCTTCGTACGAAATTTATGGTTCCCATGAAAGATTGCATCCCCTTTTTATTATGGGGAAAGGGGATTTGATCAATAGCCTTGATTCTTTCTGGGTCAATGGAGATCCCTTGCCTTGAAACTATGTGGCCCAACAACTTTCCTTCTGTGACAGTGAATACACACTTTTTAGGATTGAGTGAAATGCCATACTTACGATAGCGTTCGAAAATTTGCCTTAAGTGAAATGCATGTTCCCCCCTTCTTTTCGAGAATATTGTAATATCATCAAGGTATACTACAGCGCTTCAGCCAATCAGCCTGTGGAAAGCTATGTCCATAGCCCTCTGAAATGTTGCCCCAGCATTTATGAGCCCAAAGGGCATCCTTCTGTAGGCAAAGGTTCCCCACTTGGTTCTGAACGTTGTCTTTAATCTGTCCTCTTCGGCTACCAACACTTGATTGTAGCCAGAGAAGCCATCTAACAACGAAAATAATTGAGAACCCGAAACCATTTGTAGTAGCTGCTCCATGGGTGGCAGGGGATAGTTATCTTTGTCTGATGCACGGTTTAGGTTCCTGAAATCCACGTAAAGTCTGATTTCTCTATACTTTTTCCTTACTGGTACCATATTTGATACCCACTCAGAATGTCTGACTTTGAAGATGATTCGAGCATCCAATAATTTCTTTACTTCGCTCTGAATCAACGGTTCCAATTTTGGATGCATTTTTCTTAGTGGTTGCTGATATGGCTTGACGCCTGCTTTAATGGGAATGACATGCTTGATGATGCTGGTGTCATATGTTTTCAAGTCTTCGTACATCCATGCGAAAACATCTTTATATTGTTTAAATATACTGATGAATTTGTCTCTTTCTGTTGGCAAGCAGCATTTTCCGAGATTCACGAACTTAGGAGTCGTTTCAGTCCCCAAATTTATCAGTTCAAACTGTAGCGATGAGCTGTGTGTCTTTACGTTGGGTGGTCTTTTGAATTTTTCATTTAAATTGAACATTTTTTGCAATGTTCTGACTCCTTTAGGAATGAAATTATCGTATTTCATCTCAGCCTGATGCTCTTCATCGTCTATGATCGCTCCTTTAAACACCTCATAATTCGTTAAACATTCTATGATCTGTTGGTCATCATCGAACACTCGTAGGTTCATAATCATATCAGGTACGGAGGGCCTGAAAATCAGTTCAACAGAGCATCGATTATTAGTGGGTACGAGTCTAGCGGCCGAAGTGGCTAATAAGTTAGCAGCTACGTTTTTTATTCTTGGAACTGAAATAATGTTAAATGCATTAAAATATTTCAGCAAATCCCATACCTCATTCTAGTAAGCTTTTAAGTGGGGAGAAATACAATGTATCTGATTCCGGATTTGTTTCACAATTATTTCAGAATCTCCAAAAACTTTTAGATTACTTACCTTTAATTCAATTGCCTTCTTTAGTCCCTGCACCAGTGCTTCGTACTCAGCTGTATTATTAGTACACTCAAACTCTAATCTACATGAAAGGAAATGTTTATTCTTCTGTGGGTCAATCAGGACACAACCAGCCCCTGACCCTTCTAATGTCTTAGAGCCATCGAACAATAAAGTCCAAAAATCATTAACTACTAGAAATGAATTTACTCCTACTGCTAAGTCTACTATTTTACAATCAATCTCATCAGCCTGTGAGAATCGAAGGAGATCAGGCTGGGTATCAGAATTGTTGCTGGCTTCTTCTACTTGGCAATTACCTGGTTCCAACTCAATAAAATAGTTTCCCAATACAGAATCCACAGGTTCATTCTTATCTTCAAGTCGGGTAACATTGTACTTCATGTGAGGCTCCCTCAAAACCTTAATCTGGTTTAGACTTCCTTTGTATGGCAACCACAGATGTGACCAATCAGAAGTGAAATATCCATTAAGTTTGGCTGACCATTCTCTGCTCAGGATAAGGCCGTAAGCATCTGGTATATCAGCCACCACAATGTTAATAACTTGGCACACTTTGTCATTAGATGCCAGACAGACTAGGACATCTTCTAGCTCACCAATTACCTTCACATCTGTCCTGTCCAACTGAACTACTCTCCACGGGGATGGCTTAGGCTGCCCATTTATTCTTTTACAGACAGATATCGGCATGACATTAACAGTTTCCCCTGAATCTACCAAGCAATTATGTACATTGTAGTTAAAGATTTCAAAAGTAAGGAGGAACGGTGGGTGCTTGTGCTTGGAATTACCTCCACTGTTGTTCTCACCAATCTCTTCTTCTTATTCTGATTGATTGTTAGTGGGCGTCTTTTCGTCTGATGTTTCAAGGGATCTCAGCAGCCTTTATTTTGCTGCGGCACTTTGCACATCTCAAATAGTGGAAAATTCGCCTTTATCTTCTTTAAATCCTCCATAATGTCATAATCCATCTGCTGTTCCGTGGGGTGAGGCCTATCAGCATTCTCCTTACCTTCATTTGGCCTGGCCGTTGTATCATTCTGTCTAGGATTTTGGCTGGTAATAGTGAATTCTGGAGTTGTATCAGCCAAATATTTGTCTTGAAAACTCTTCTTAACATTTCTCTACAGCCTCTTAATCTTTGGAAGTATAAGACTGTCTTCCGTAACCGTCCCTTGGCTCCTCGTGGCTACGTTGGTTTCCATAACGTCTTTACACCTCTGAGTCTTTTCTTCTTCAGCATCAAATAGTGAGACAGAATTCCATAAAGCCATGGTTTCCTCTTCCTGCTCTTTAGTAGACGTAGAGGTAGAATTTTCCTTTCCGTCTTCATTTCCCTCTTCTGTCAATCTAGAGTCTAACAATTGATTCATGACCAACGTCATCGAATTTATCCACTGTGGACAATTCTTCTCAGAATGTGGTTGCTGGTGGAATGTGCAAAAATTATCCAAGCCTACCTCCGTTAAGTTCATAGATGCAGTATTGTGAGGAGGAGGTTGAGACTGGTGGTTATCCTCTCTTTTCTTATAATATGGCTTATAAAACTTTTGCGCTTCCTTTTCTTTCTCCATATCTATGATTTTATTGGAAAGCTTCTGCATCATTTTGGCCATATTTTCCAAATCTGGAGACTTTTCTTCCCTAGGCTTGGTAAACAATAAGGTTTTTCTTGCTGTACCTTTCTCTCTAGACTGTTCTGGATAGTCCTCAATGCTCTCTCTTTCAGCTTCCACCACTTCTGCCTCTTCATAGGTTTCTGTCAGAGTAGGCTTGGCCCTACCTTTAGCAAACATGGCCAAATCAGGGCCTAAAGCTGAAGTATAGTATTCAATAAGAACTTTGTCTGAAGGCTTATCTGTTTCAGAGAAGTTTTTTAAATATGCTGTAAACCTTTGCGTGAAACTGTGCACTTTTTCTTTTCTTCTTTCTTCAACGCGCACATCCCTTTCATGAGAGCGGCATGAGTCTTCTGAGTTGCATACTTACTTCTGAACATTCTTTCGAAGGTATCCCAATTAGGGATGGAGTTAGCCGGCAATCCAAAGTACCATGATGCTACGGCTCCTTTAAGGGTATGTGGGAACAGTCTGCATACCACGTCTTCATGTTCCCTGGCCCTTAATCCCTCAATTTCCAAATAAAAGCTTTGTAGGTGATCATCGACTAGTATTTTCTCACTGGGATCAAACTTGGGCAACATTTTGTCAAAGGTCTGAGGTAGGTCATGTAAAGGAGGTGTAAGGTTTAATGGTGATCTAGCTCTCCATGCGGGAGGCGGATTAGGTGGGTTAGGTGGTGGATTAGCATTTACTCCTGCCATGAGTCTGGGTGGGGAGTGAGGAGGTGAACCAACTGGAGTATGAGCAGGAGAACTGTGAGGGGTCTCTGGGCCTTCTTGGTTCAAAGGTAGTACAACCTCTTATAAAGCAGATTCTACAAGCTCTTCCCAGTCTCCCACCAACACTGAGTCTTCTATTACAGGATGATCTTTCTTTTTATACTCTCTTCTGGGCAATTCAGGGATGATTGGCAATCCTCCAATCTTTTTTACGTATGCCCTGGTATGCCTTCTCAGATCATTAACAATTTCGTTACCGACAGAATATAGATGTTCTCTTTCTACCGAAATTGGATTACGGAACCCACTGCTTTCAGAACTGTTACCGGTGGAATATTCTCAGGAAAACGGGTTTCCTCGGCCAGCCATGCACTGGCGGCCCTCCTTCTAGCGCCAAAACTGTTGGGGCCTGGAAATTCGCAGGCGGCAACAGTAAGGGATTCTCCCCAATCAACGTTCCCAACTAGCCCGTTGACTATTTAGTATAGGGAATCCGTCTGGTTTACGGTCCGGCTACCGTAGGTCAAAGTAACAAAAACAAAGGATTTTATCGGTTGCAGCCCAGTCCACCGTGAATTTGGTATTTTTGACTTAATGTATGATATGCAAGTGCCTAACTAACAATGCAGGGTGCTAAAGATGCAAGGAACAGACACAATGTGATGCACAGGTTCTTACCTCTCGTCTTAAGGTTCACAAGCACCCAAAACACATACAACACAGAAAATAAACTAACTACCTAAACTATCCCTAGGGAGCAGAGTTATCTTTCATTGGTGAGTAATACATTTGTACGTGCATTATGAAGAGTTACAGATAGCTGATACTTCATTCAAGACACATGAAAAATTACAGATATTTAAACAACCAGATAGCCGATTATTTTATGAACAACATTTATTACTCACAGTGGAAGACATCCCAAAAGATACTGGAGAACACTCAACAAGAACATAGGTTCAGGAAGTTAAATACTCTCACAGTAAATGAAACATAGCTGAAAACGAAATAATTCCTCTTCAACATTATTCATTTAGTCGCATTGATACATTCCACATTTCGCTCTCTCCAGCATGCAAAAGTTGCACTTTCTGACTGTAAAACGAAATAGTTCCTCTTACAAGCAAAAGAGTTTACAAAATTTTCAGGGAAAAATCCCTTTCTCAGTCCTATCTTTACAGTATTTAAACTACACGCTAGATCGTTAGGGATCCCCCCAGCGTGTGACTTTCCAGTCTCTTCAACGTTTCAGCTTCCTCTTCTGGTCGTTTGGTCTTCCCAATTATTTTCTGTGAGCGTTTATCTCCTGATCAGTAACTAATAGGTCTTCCTCTTCTGTGCCTCTATCGTTTGCTTGTTTTGTCCTTTTCTCCTCTTTGTCTTCCTTGTGATCCTGCCGATTTCGATTTGACCAAGCTAAGCCTTCACTCCGGGTCGCTTCAACAGTCCATCGAATTCCTCCTGCAAACAATTACGGTGCATTATTCATTGGAATGGGATTTTAAACATTAAAATTATCTGCCCGGAATGGTAAATCCACAAGAAAATAGCCAGGTGCATCCGGACAGAGTCTCGATTAAGCTTTGGGCAGGAAAGTTATAAATCGGCAGTCGGCAATCTTTGGCATCGGACGTGGAAAGACTTTCCTGGCCGCAATGGCGGAAAAGAAAGGCGCTAACGAGACGCAAAATGCGGGCTGGAGAGAACCTAAATCGGCAATCGGGCGTCTTTACATTTCGGAGGCTAAAGGACTATCCTAGCCACAACGGCGGACAAGAGAAGGCTAAAGACACTCGACACAGGCAGAAAACGCTTCAATCGGAAATCGGCACGGTTTGGACAGCGGAAGTCAAATGGATTTCCTAGCCGCAACAGCGGAAGGCGAGTAAAGATCAATGCGCGTCGGCAGTCGGAGCAATTTACACTTCGGATGCCAAACCGCTTTGGCAACCGCAACGGCAGAAGGGAGAAAGATTGGAGCTTCCGATTCAACATAAAAAGATGCCCGATTCAAGAAAAATTAAGTGTTTTGAACAGTTTTTTAAGGATCAGCAGCAGCTAAAGTCGTTCTTCCTGCGAAAAGGCGGTCTTAAAAGACAAACATTTTATTTCTCCAAATTCACATCCGCGACCCAACACGAAAATCAAACACAAACGACCTCTGAAAACAAGCCGCAATCTAATATTCAGAATCAACCAAAGTTAAAGAAAGACTTCACGATATCAAAACAACTTTAAATGATAAGGAGGGGCCCAAAATTTAGAAAATAGGGGAGAACAGTTGCAGCTGCAACATAATGCTATCAATATTTTC
Organism: Pseudotsuga menziesii; assembly: GCA_001517045.1. Lineage (NCBI taxonomy): Eukaryota > Viridiplantae > Streptophyta > Pinopsida > Pinales > Pinaceae > Pseudotsuga > Pseudotsuga menziesii. The sequence continues at coordinate 884,157 of LPNX010867444.1, forward strand.
TACTCTTGAGATGTAGAGATGTCCCCAAGTAATGTGAGGGGTCGAGAGATTTCTTGGAGTAGCATTCCCTTTTAATCAACAAATTATCAAACATTCTTAAAGTATTATTTGTTGATTTATAATCCCTATATTGCACATGGATTAGTGTATGGGGTTCTTACAACACCAAAAATGAAAGGAAACTAACTATAAAAAAATTGAAAGCAAACTCAAGAAAACCAATCATGTACTCAAACTCTTCAATATTATTAGCACCATGTTGTCAACAAGTTAACTGTTCACACAATTTAGTCACTTTTAGAAATAAATTTATTAATGAAACTCAAATAAAAAAAACACACTTACATGAAAGGAACAATCAAGGCTTTGGAAAAACCCACTAGAGTGGAAGCATCGGGTTATTACAAGACAAAAATTATGTAGTGAGTTTGTATTTGTATCTTATCATTTATCCTCCCTCGAGTTGTGTAATTTAAAGGAAACCTACCTATCTAGGTTTTAATCCATTTAGCATATCCTCGAAAATGATGCGAAAAATGTCAATTAAGTTATATTTTAGATATTCGACATTAAATTATTGACATTGAGTTCATAAACTTGTGATATGTAGACACAATATATGCAAGATTAGAACCTAATGTAGCATAATATAATATGCCAACAAACCACACTTCTAAATGAAATAAAGATATAAACCATCGTAGGACTTATCACTGGGACTCAAGAATAAATTAGTGCTATAAAAGGATCTGGATCACAATCTTTCATTCATGGATGTTCATGTGATCTATTGTGAGTAGCTAACTAAAGTTTCCATCCCTTCAATGAAATCCTATAGTGATTGGCAAAGCTACAGGAAATGAAAACAAACTAAAATGGAAAAGATAAAGAAATATAGAAATTCTATAAATGACTTGTAATCAAATGCAACTAGCACTCAAGGCTTGTTCTTCAAATGGATACAATAATAACACAAATGGTGACAAACAACAAGATTGAATTCTACAGAAAACACATAAAAGAATGATGGATATCTAAACTATTGATGAATGAAAATATTTAACAATGATCTATATGAAGACGGATAAATGGAAATGCATGCACTTGACGTTCTCTATATTCAATGGATTTGAGATATGACAAGTATTTCAATCAATTCCAAGACCAGAAAATCAGTGAAAGTATAACAATATAAGAAGAATGGATTGAATTTTTTTTGTGTGTTAATTATTGGATTAATGAGTACAATTCACAAAGAATTATGGAAAGTTGGAACATAAATGATTTACTGATGCAACCAAATCCCTAAACAACTCAGATCTTGGTGCAATTGATAAAAGAGGGTTTATGTTTATGGTTGGAGTGTTGGATATGATGGAATTGATTTCTTGTGAATGTATGTTAAGGTATTTTTTAATTTAATTGCATGAGGATAATGAAAGTGAGATTATGAGAGAGAATGGTTGTATTGTTTTTGTTTTTATTTGTTTTATAAACACACAAAAGAAACATAGAAACTAATGAAATTGTTGTAAACTAATAGAACCTTAACAATGTTAAAGATGGTGAGTTTGAGAGAGTATGTAAGGCGATTTGAGGAATGAAATCATGGAAAAAATAATATGGAATAAAGGTGCAGTGATCAAGTAATGGATTGAGGATGATTTGTAGTGAAACTCCAATGAATTAAAGGAGGAAATTGTGGTCAGAGTGTAGCAATTTTGAAAAAGGAATGGTTGTTGAATGAAATGGCAATTTAGGGAAACACAATTAGTGAAAATAGAGCATTCAAAAACATAGATAAACTAACCCAAGTTGCAAATGCAATATGTCATAGAGTAATCACTACAATAATGTAATGTCCCGGTTTTGACCCCGTTACATTAAATGTATATGATGTATATATTGTAATGATCATGGTGTGGAGCTAAAGGCCAAGGCCCCACCATTGATCGGTTATGCTATGTTTTGGATTTAAAATTTGTCACCGATTGAATATCGGGGCATGCGGCACATATTATGTTGGCCATTATGTAAATATGCATCATAATTAATTAATGGACACAACCAGCTACGGCCGCGGCGACCAAATCGAATGGGGCATGATTTTCTAAGGATAAGGGGGGTGAAGTATTTAACCTATGGGTCAATGGGGAAAAGCCAAATGTCTATGAGAGAACCCATCAAGCTGTCAACTACCTTTCTTGTCTTTTTCCCCAATCATTTAATTCTGCCAGAATGTGGTTGAGTTAGTTATTGCATGGAAGGGGAAGAGTATGGGCAACCAAAAAAATTCGAATTGGGCAGAGACCCATTTTTGAAAAACGTGTTCTGACTTCCTTGGCAAGAAAAATGCCCAAAAAAGCAGGCCATTCTGCCATACATCCACGTTTTCCATTTTCCAGACCATTCTTCTTCACGTTGGGGCTTTTGGGGAGCAGTTGAAGTTTTTCCTGTGTGTTTGGATCCCACGTTTTGGCTGTTGGCTTCATTTTTCCCATGGATGGGAGGTCGTTTTTGTAATGCCAGGGCCTGGGTTGTCTTCCTCACGTTTTTGCAGCTGCTGGTGCATTTTTCCATTCACGTTTTTTGTGATTTCATGAGTTTTTACCATGGCTGGGAAGAGCCATTCACGTTTTTGGCTGTCTCACTGAATTTTGGGTCTCACGCACTGGCTATTTGGGACGTTTTTCCCTGCTGTGAGTTGGTTTCCTTGATAAGCTTCAGGACTGTGTGTTTTCCCCCATGTTGTGAGCTGTTTTTGCTGTTATGTATGGGGCTGTGCAATTCGATTTCCCTGTTTAAGCTGTGAGAGCTGAATTAATTGCCGGGGTGCAGTTGTTGGTTTTCAAACTGTGTGAGGAGTAAGGATTTTGGCTTGGTTGCTTGATAAACCTGGTGTTAGAAACCACACAGACAAAACTAGAGGGCTGGCCTTCTTCTCCATCACCCCTGAATAGCACTGGAAGGGAATGCAGGGCCTGAGGGACTGTGTAGCAGAGAAGGGACTGATTCCTTGTGTTGTGTGTGGATGGGTGTCTTAGAGGTCAGGCTAGTTTTGGTGTGGGTGTTCTTGGCTCTGTAAGGAGCTCACCAGCTTAGCAATTGCCTTCTTCAGCTCCTTAATGGCCTGATAAACCCAACTGAGTTGGCTTGGCTGTGTGTTTTGGACATCCTTGGCTATGTGTAAGCCTGCTAGTTCCCTTATTCCTTGGAGAATCATTCCCAGCTCGGGGGTGGCAGCGTTGCTGAGAAATTGATGAGCACGCTGGCCTATGGTTGGGTGGAACGTTGCAGCGACGTAGCTGGTTGCGGAGCAAAGCTTTTATAAGATAAGTGATCTTGTGTATTTTACCTCTACAATTCCACATTTACTGTTAATTAAAAATGAAATGAACATGTTGAATTTTTGCTTGTTGAATGCACATTGATTCCGCTGTGCAAGATAGATAATCATAGCTGTGCATAATATACAATTGCATCTGTGCAAGATGAATTAATTAAGCTGTGTATGATGAAAAATTAAATTGTGCATGTTATACTGTCATGCATTCTTTCTCAGCATTCTGTTTTAGCATTTCAGCATTGTATTTTAAGCCTGTACATGTTCATGGGCGGTTAGCCCGGTCTGATCGAGCTCGTAGATCGCGTCCTCTTTGCCGGTCGGAGGCTTGGGGACGTGACAAATAAAAATTGGAATTTGTGTTGGATTTCGAGTCGGATTTTAGTGTAATTTTTTTCCAAATGTGGTGAACAATTCATCACTAAACCTAGTGCTATTGTTAAATTTCATAAAATACCAACTTTTGATTCCTTTTTTGTGTCCTTTTTTACGTCCAATTTTCGCACCTATTTTTTTGCCTCTAGTTTTGTGTCCCTTTTTTGTCTTTTTTTCATCGTTATTTGTGCCTAATTTTGCATCTAGGATTGCATCCTTTGTTGCGTCCTTTGTTGTGCCCTTTTTTGCTTCAAGTATTGTGCCTAGAGTTGCACCCAGTTTTGTGTCCAATTCTATGTCACATTTTGCACCCAATTTTGTGTTGATGTTTTGAGAAAAATCGGAGAAGATTGAACTTTAAAACTTTTATTAATCAATTTCAACACATATGTATCTCATACATCAACCACATATGAATATATCAGCCACATGTGAATCTCATAAATATGTCGTCAACTTATAAATCTCACAAATATATCAACCACATAAATCTTCTTCATAAATCAGCTCCATAAACCATCCATATAAATCAATCAACCATGAGAGATGGTATATACCCTAGGAAAATCCTCCAAACACAAAGGATTAAAAGAAACCAAGAATTCTTCGAGTATGATAGATATATTTGAGAGTATGGTTTACAACACAAAGAAGATTACCCGATAAGAGATATCACCACAACAATATATAAGAGAGACCCAATGCAACCCTACAAATAAAATTGTATACAACTATGTTGGACTTTCCATATGCCTAGCATATTAATAACAAGCCAAAAACCCTAGCATGTATAACGTAGTGAATAGGAGGGTCAGTAAACACACTGAGAGAACAACATAATGCATTCACAAGGAGGATCTAACAAGAACTTTCTCCATGCAAACATTAGCACCCTTTCTTTCCTCAATGAGATTTAACTGAATGCTCATCATCTTGAACTCAAAGTGAACTGACTTGAATTGAATGTTAATGGAATTGAATTGAATGTTAACTTAATTAAACATAATGTTAATTGACTTGTACTGAATTCTAACTGACTTGAATTGAATGCTAACTGACTTGAACTGAATGTTAACTAACTTGAACTAAATGTTAATTGTCTTGAACCGAATGTTAACTTACTTGAACTAAATGTTAACTGACTTGAACTGAATGGTAATTACTTGGACTCAATATTTAATTGATTGTTTATCACTTAGTTAACATTCTAACTTAAGTGTCATTAGTGGTTCGTTCTTCGTGCCATCATGCACAATTTCTATCATTAAGTTTTGCATGCATCTCTTTAGCTAACTTATACATGTTTATTGATGAACATTGAGCTCTTATTTACTTAACTGATTACATTAATTAATAGTTCAACTAATTCTTTGAATGAGGCACTGATTGACGCATTAATATTTAACCAAATCTTTATAACTTGAGTTCACTTAGATATTTGCATGGGAAAGTCGAATTCTATTTCTCTATGCTTTATCTCATCATCATTAATTAATTAATTTATGGTCCATATGTGTATTATTTATCCATCTTATCATATCACACTAAGAAGAATTATTCCATACATATTGTTTATCATATATATTACCCCAGACCATATAGGCATATGCTAAATTAATTCACTCTAGGGGTAGCTAAGCCCTAAAGGAGACTTATATCACTTAGTGACCATGAATAGCAATATATCACATAGTATAACCACCTCAACAAATGGAGGTCCAAAGTATTGATACAACACAAGACTTCAATATCGATACAACACAATATTATCTCCATTATTAGAGATCCATTCTCATAGGGTACCTTCTATGAGAATACTTGACTTGATATTACTCACAAGTTTTACAATACAACATCACCACCTCAATCATATGCAGATACATAGAAATTGATATGAATCACAAGTCCAACTTGATATTACTCACAAGTTTGGAGAATGACTCATGATGTTGTACTATCAACACTCCCTCTCAATGAGGAAGACATTCTCTACTTTACCAATAATTTCCTGTCATACCAAGCTTATCTCGAAGGTATCTCAACTTCGTTACTAATAGGGGCTTGTTCAAAAATTTGTAATCTACTCATCAGTATCTATGTACTAAAATTTTACTTTACATGACCATGACTTTGATGAAGTAAAACTTCATCTCAATGTGTTCTGTCAAAACACATAGGTTTTTTCAAAAATATTGACTATTAACACCTAATAATCGTGGTCCCAAGGATTTAACCCTAGTAGGTGGAATCCCAATCTACACTACTCCTCAGTAGGTAGTACTATTTGTAAAACACCTTTTTCTTTGGTAGTACTCTCTTACATGCACCTTTCTTATGTATTACTAGCCGCAATATACTTAGATTTTATAGTAATAGCCACAAATCACATAGCTAATTCCAAGATATATAATAGGTCTATAATGGGCAAAAGACAATAAAGAACCTATTTTAATATACCTCAAAGGTACTCAAAACATATGCTTATCCTCAAGCATAAAAATACAACATTTATACTAGGTACTTTAAGAGACCAACCAACTACTTATTCAAAGTAGCACCATCTGTATCTGATCCACAATTCAACTTATCTAAACTAGAAAATATGGATTTCATATCCATCATATGCAACACATGAATGTGTATAATTATGCAAAAAGAAAGTCATATATTTTCTTTCAATTTTCAACATTTGTTGACTTCAAGAATCTTCTACCATATGAAGAAGTTCTTATTGAGCTTGTCATTCTATATGATGCTCTTCAAGGCCTGTTCACTTTCATAGTGATTTCATATCACAGTACCCCACATAGCCAAATATATGGATACTAAACTCTCCAAGAGGTTTTAAATGTTCTCTAAGAGTTTAGACTATAACTCTTTTTTAGTATACAATAGTTTTGAGACTTTGATATCTACTCAAGTGGATTTCTCCACAAGATATTAGATCCCTTGGTTTTTTGAGTCATGCATAATGACTAACTAGTTTGGGGACTTTATCTGGCGTTTCCTACGAAGATACATCAATAATCCATCTTTAATTAGATGAGTATTTTATATTATACCAAGCTTGTTCCAGACAGAGGTTGAGTAAATATCCTAGAAATACTGCTCATCTATGGATATGTAAAAGAGTCACACAACTTCTTTTTGAACCATTTCTCATATCTAACTAACTAGGAACTTTGTAAAGCTTTACTACTTTACATTATGTTCTCTCTAAGAAACATCTTTGATGTGATATTTCTCGCTCATTGTAGTAGTCAGAATCCATATATCCATGAAACTTACTTTCACTGACTGAGACATGTCTAAATCCACATACTCTTGTACCAAGTAGGTAACACAAAACATGCTTTGTTGTTCATGTCTATGTATTGACTGTAGAGAGTATAACTGATCCTGGGACCTGTATAGATATATATAAAATCTATGATATCTTACAAATATGAACAAGAATCAAATTTATCTTTATGTGTGTGATCATGGATTTATAATCCATTGTTCTTGAATCCTTTTAGGAACTCTATTGAACATTTTTCCTCAACAGAAGAAAAATATTATCCAATGATTGTTACACTCAAATTAAGAATCATCCAAGATTCTTACATATAGATTTATTCTAAATTTGAGTACCATACATGGTTTCTACATAGAAGGAGGTTAATTTAATTAGTTCCATTGGTTTTTCCATAAGCTATCAAATCTAGCTTCTCCCTCTCAACATCTAAGATGTGTGAGTCATAGATTTGAGTATAAATTAACACATATATGAATATAATTAATACAAATATATTACCTTCATGATTATTTACATTTCTTATAATATAATTAGGGATTATATTATTTATTCTTCCTAAGAAACATAGGAACCTCCCGATTTGCTCCTTTTCAAGATCAACCATCCGAATGACTCTTTGTCATTCTCTTCTTGTAGGCCATGGCATATTTTTTTTCCTACAAGAAAAAATATTCAAATGATTAATAACATTACATAACCAAGAAATGTAATCACATGAAAATTTTCAATATACTGGCAATGGTTCACACAGTTATGTACATAGACTAAATCAATATTTTGGCATAACTCCATTCATATCTTATGTGATGTTTTGCAACCCTATAACCATACTATAGTAGTTCAAACAATCATATTTTATGAACCAAATATGCATCCCCATATTCATATCTCATGAAGCAAGCATGAAGCCATCTATCTTATATATTATGACCAATCATGTAGTCCTATATTCACAGCTCATGAAGCAAGCATGCATCCCTATATATCATGACTTATGAAGGAACACTTCAGCTTTATATTAGTCCTATATAAGTATATATCAGTCCTATGTAAGTATTATATCAATCTTATATTATATCACATAATATGGACTCATGAGATCAACAATATTCTAATAAAATACAAACAATAATGTATATGCTCAACACATTTCCAAAGTCTAGGAATAGAAATCTATATATGACAGTCATAAAACATATTAAAAAATACTTAGATCTTATTTATAACAATATATAACAATCAAAATATAAATTATTTATCTTTTATTGATTTGTGTGGGATCCCTCTTGATCTCTGCACCCTTGCGGAGAATACCAGAGTCCTTTATTCACTTGAATAGAAGAGCTTCTTTGTAGTGAAACAATTTCTCCCTTTATTCAATATTTCCATGAGGACAATATTCTCCTCTTTAATGTACACAAATTTTCTTTTGATGTGCCTCTCTTCTTCACTCAACGCCTTCTTCTTAAAAATATTGGTGAGTGTATCTAAATACTCCCTTGCGTTCTTCAACGAAATGATCATGGACATGAGATTATCCTTAACCGAATCAAATATGATATGCTTGGCATTTGCACCCCTGTAGAGAATACCAAATTCCTTTATTCACTTGAATGGAAGAGCTTATTTGTAGTGAAATGATTTCTCCCTTTTTTCATTCTTGCCATGAGGACAATATTATCCTCTTTAATGTACAAAACCTTTCTTTGGATGTTCCTCTATTCTTTACTCAATTAGTCCTTCTTCTTGAAAAGATTGGAGAGTGTTTCTAAACACTCCTTTGCATTCTTCAACAGAATGATCATGTGCATGAGATTGTCCTTAACTGAATCACTGAATCAAAGATGATATGCTTAACCTTTTCTTGATTCTTATTGAAGTTTATTCTCCCTTAATTGTTGGTAAGCTCCTCTTCCACTATGGATACATAGTCATTAAGGTTGTGCTATTCAAGAATATTCTACACCCTTTCATTCCATGTGTTGAAGTTGGAAGTACCTTCAAGGTTGTCTTCCGTCCAAATGAAGATCGATGTCATGGTTGCAATATTTTTCTCAACACTTAAAGATATACATAGGCTTATCTTTCTTCACAAAACTACGCTCTTTCACGCCCTATGCTCTGATACAATGTTGATGTTTTGAGAAAAATCGAAGAAGTTTGAACTTTAAAACTTTTATCAATCAATTTCAGCACATATGTATCTCATAAATCAGCTACATGTGAATCTCATAAATATATTAGCCACAAGTAAATCTCACAAATAATCCACATAAATCATCTCCATAAATCATCCATATAAATCAATCAACCATGAGAGACAATATATACCTTGGGAAAATCCTCTAAACATGAAGGATGAAAAAACCAAACAATTATTTGAGTATGATAGATAGATTTACAGAGACTGGTTTACAACACATAAGAAGAATTCTTGACAAGAGATACTACCACAGCAGTAGAGAAGAGAGATCCAATGAAACCCTACAAAAAACAATTGTATGCAACTGTGTTGAGCTTGACATATGCCTAGCATATTAATAACAAGCCAAAAACCCTAGCATGCAGAAGGTAGCACATAGGAGGCTCAATAAACACACTAAGAGAACCACATAGTGCATTGAAAAGGAGGATCTAACTAGAACTCCCTCAATGCAAACATTAGCACCCTTCCTTTCCTCAATTAGCTTTAACTGAATGTTCATTGTATTGAATTGAAAGTGAACTGACTTGAACTAAATGTTAAATGAATTGAAATGAATGTTAACTGACTTATACTAAATGTAAACTTACTTGAACTGAATGTTAACTAGATTGAGATGAATATTAATTGACTTGAACTGAATATTAACTTACTTGAACGGAATGTTAGCTGACTTGAACCGAATGTTAACTGTCTTGAACTAAATGTTAACTTACTTGAAGTGAATGTTAACTGACTTGAACAGAATTGCAACTTACTTAAACTCAATATTTAACTAACTCCTGATCATTTAGTCAACAGAATAACTTAAGTGTCATCACTTCTTCACTCTTATAAGTGCCATCATGCACAATTTATATTATTAACTTATGCATGGATATATTTAGTTAATTGATGTATGCTAATTGATGAACATTGAGCTCTTATTTACTCAACTAATTACATTAATTAATAGTTCAACTAATGCTTTGACTGAGGGACTGATTGAGGAATTCCTATTTAACTAAAGCTTTATAACTTGATTTCACTCAGATATTTGCATGGGCAATTCGAATTCTATTTCTCTATGATTTATCTCATTATCATTAATTAATTAATGCATGGTCCATATGTTTATTATTTATCCATCTTATCATATCATACTCAGAAGAATTATTCCATACATAATGATGATCATATATATTACCATGGGCCATATAGTCATATTCTAAAGTAATTCACTCTAGGGGTAGCTAATCCCTAAAGAATACTTATAGCACTTAGTGACCATGACTAGCAATATATCACATAGTATAAGCACCTCAATAAATGGAGGTCCACAGTCTTGATACAACACAATACTTCTATCTTTATACAACACAAGATCATCTTCACAATTGGAGATCCATTATCATAGGGTATCTTCTATGAGAATACTTGACTTGATCTTACTCACAAGTCTAGTCTTGATATTACTCACAAGACTCAGCTTGATATTACTCACAATTTTTACAATATGGTATCACCATCTCAATCATATGAGGATACATAGGACTTGATATGACTCACAAGTCCGTCTTGATATTACTCACAAGTATGAATAATGACTCTTGATGATGTACAATAAAAGAAAGTGATTGTAGAAAAAAAGGTAAAAAAAAAAACTAAACTTGGAAATTTATTAAATGATATAAACAAACGAATTAGTTTAAGAAGTATGAAATGCCAATAATTATATTGATCTTCTCCTTACTTTTACGATTTTAAGATGAATACTAAAGTGATAGATGTGTCCTATTTGTCAAATATGGCTTGCAACTTCGACCACCAAGATTTAATCCACTCAAAAAATCATGGCAAAAATGAAGGTTTGATACCAGAATCTAAGGTAATTGAATTTTCATATATTTGGTTTTTCCAAAAGTTAGGAAATCCAATAATATAACTTAATATGCTCTTTTATTTTCATGAAGTTACGAATTGTTTCTTGTTTCCTATATCCTACACTTACCATATCTTATTCATATCTTACACTTACCATATCCCATGGAAATGTTTAACAACACAATGGTACAAAACAAACCACTCCAAGGGATATTAACCATCAATCCAAAAAAAACAATTATTCCTAATTTCACCACTTCAAGGGAAGGATAATAAAAAATGATAATATTGTCAATTGTAAATAAAATTATGCTTTAAAAGAACCAACAAATTTAGTAATGGGGAAGCCAATATTTAGAGAAATTTAGGTAATACATATGTCATTAGTTATAATAATTTATTATTGTAACTTCAAATGAGGGAGTTATCACTATACCAATGGATAAAGGTGAAAACTTGACGATGAAAAAAACATGACTAAACTAGCTAGGAAATGACAGAGACAAAAAAAAATGATTGGTTGAGGAAGAGCATTTTTAGAATGAAATGCATCATTGGAGATAAGTGTTGTATATTCATAATTATTATTGATAGTTGAAGGACTAATAATATGGTAGTGATAGAAATTCTCCATAAGCTAATTTTAGTGTCTTAAACATCCATGATCTAATAGTTGTGGTTTTAGAAGGGTTATGAGTTGATAGTGAATGAGAAAATATAATGTGGCATTTAGCATAGAGGATTATCAAGATGGATTTATATGTGGTGTTACCCATGGACGCTTTCCATTTATTACAATAGAGACCATGGAAATATGATATGAATTTATTGATGAATTCATATTTTATCAACACTCCTTACTCCTAAAAACATAGACACTCTATTGTTAGATGTACAACATCAAGAGTCATCCTCCATGAGACTTGTTGTGTTAAGTCTAAAACTTATGTTGTATTAAGTTCAGATCCTTTCCACGAGGCTTGTTGTGTCAAGTCCAGAATTTATGTTTTATTAAGTTCACTAACTTATTTTATTAAGTTAAAGATATTATGTTGTATCAATCTAGGACCTTGATCAAGTCCTATTTGGGAAATATGTTTGTACTAAGATCTTATGGTTAAGATCATGACTTAATGTTAAGGTTGGAGACTTGTGTTGTATCAAGTATGGAACTTATGGTGTATTAAGTTCAGATGAATTATGTTGTATTAAGTCTCGATGATATACTATGTGATGTATGGCTAGTCATGGTCAATAGGTGCTACAAGTCTCCTTTAGGGATTATCTAACCATAGAGTGATTTAATTTAGCATGTGACTATATGACCTGGGGTAATACATATGATCATAGGTTTAGAAAAATTATTATGAGTATGATATGATATAGAATTAATGAAAATACATATGGACCATGCAGTTAGAATTAATACGAGCACATATATAGATAGATAATTCGACTTGACCATGTATGCCTCCAAGTGAACTTGAATTAATAAGACATCATTTGAGTCTTAGTTGTGAATAAAACAAGTTCTTTTAATTAAGGAATCAACTCAATTTATGCAACTGTTTGTTGAAGATGACACTGATGGAGAAGCACTAGTTACATTCAATTTTGTACAGTTACATTCATTTCTGTTCAGTTACATTCACTTCAGTTTAGTTCCGTTTAGTTCAGTTTAGTTCAATCAGTTAACAAATCAGCTAGAGGCAGTTAAACTTAGTGAATTAATGGAGGGTGCATATCTTCAATGTGGGAGATAATTATGAAGTGTCCAATTGGCACCAAGTGTGTGGGGGTGCATGGTTGAAGATGAGACAATGTTATCGGTGTTAACTACTTACTAAAGCATACAAATATTCACTACCTTCCTCGTATGACCTCGTTTGACTTGTTAAAGTGTTATGCACTTGTAAATATCAACACAGTGTTCCATTTGATCTCTACTCTCTGGTGCTCTAGAAGAAGGAAATGTTTTATTGTGTTGTAATCATTCTATGTCAATTATCAATCAGTGGAGGGTTTTCACAGGGTATACCATGTGTTCTATGGTTTGATTTATGCCTTTGGATTATTGATGAGATTCATTTGCACTATTGTTGTGGATTAAAGTTTTAAAGTTCAATTATCTTCATATTTTTCTCAATCGCTAACATGGTATCAGAGCAAGGGCATGAAAGAGCTTAGTTTGTGCAAGAAACTAATGCCTCTATAGATCTTGTAGCATTGAACAAGAGCTTAAAGCATTGGCATCAATATCCGTCCGACCGGAAGACCAACTTGAAGGTGCTTCCAACTTCAACACATGGAATGCAAGGGTGTTAATCATTCTTAAGGAGAATTATCTCTATGCCTATGTGACCTCAGTGAGTGGGGAGATTATATCTAAATGCAGGGAAAATTCAAGAGCATTTCAATATGCACCATTTTTGTCACTTTTCAGGCAACAAATTTTGTGGAGAAGTTCTCATAAATCCATGAGGAATCAGACAAAACGGTCGAAAACCCACTTCACAAATAGGATGATTTAGCTCTAAAAAGAGCGGGTTTAAAAAATTCATAATTGTTTGAGAGATATGATTAGTTATTTAAATATTAAATTCTCATAATTCGTGTTATGGTTGTTTTCCCAAAGTGAACGAATTGATGGAACAACCCGAAGATTTGTGGTTTGATATTATCATTATTCAATGGATCTTGTGTTTAATGATATCCTAATAGAGTTTAGGGCTCATTCAAAGAAGAGGATGATGACATTGGAAGAATTTTTTCCTGAAGAAGAGCATTCACTCCAAGTTTCATGGGATCTAGTTTATGCAGAGATTCACTACCTCCTACATGCACTCAAATTGGCAAAGAGATCAAGATCAAGGGACTCCAGTAATCTTCACAAGGAAGCAAAGATCAAGAGGGAGCACGAAAAATAATAAAATATAAGTACTTGCATTTTTATTGTATGCTATTTAGATTTGTATTCTTTTGAATGTTTTCATTATAGTGATATAGAGATTCGTATTTCTGACATTAGGAATTGTGAGAATATATGTTATTTGTCTTTAATTTATTGGTAAATAAACTAAATTCATAAGACATGATTATAAAGCATGCATGATTGTTTCATAATATATAAACATAAAGCATGCATGGTTGTTTCATAAGATATGAACATAGAGTTGCATGATTGTTTCATAAGATATGAATATAAATAATGCATGATTGTTTTATAAGATATGAATATAGAGCATGCATGATTGTTTTATAAAATATGAATATAGAGTTGCATGATTGTTCATGAGATATGAATGTTGGATTGCATGATTGTTCATAAAGATACGAATATAGAGTTGCATGATTATTCATAACATATGAATGTTGGGTTGCATGATTGATTCATGAGATATGAATATTGGTCTGCATGATTATTTTATTATCATATGATTTTATAAAATCATATTTTGTTTCATTACAATCTATATTCCTAGGGATTAGGAATGATGTTATGGTATAAACATGATTAAAAGAATATGTTACAATCTTTCTATTTTAATGGTAAAAAGGAAAATCATGTTAAGAAGAATAAGGGTTTGCATAAATAATCATGAGATATAAATATAAGACTACAAAACATTACATGAAATATGAATGGGGTTGTTAGCACCTATGCTAAATTTTGAGGATTTCTACATAGGCATCTGCACTAATTCCCCTATAAAGGTCTAAACCATTGAAAAATGAGGGGTAGAGTCAAGAATTTTTCCATGTCTTATGACTTGGAGGTATGCAGAGGAGTGTTTGAAGTTGTTTGGAAGGCTTATCCTAAGCCTGAATGTCAAAGGGATTATTCCATTGTGTGACATGAACAGACATTGAAAAAATCCTGGAGTTATAACCTTGCATTTGGGTTCAAATATGAAAATCCGCTCATGGTTATCTAGTGGTGCAAATGAAAGGCGCAAATCCACAAAGATCAGGGCTCAACGGTCACGAGAGATTCCGCAAAGGAGAATATGCTTGGTAAAAAAATATTTTGGGTGGGCAGAATGGTGTTAAACAATAGGTAAGATCAACCATAGGTTCCAAAGATGGGGAAAAATCAACAGTCATCTTGAGCTCCGTCGATGGGACTTACACAAAGAAAAACAAAATCTCCAATTCACGGAATAAATTAAAGGTCGACATGTGTTAATGGCTCGGATTACTCTTTCCTCATATATACATCGGAGATGGATTTCGCCGATCCAACTTACACATCATGATCAATCTTTGGAATCAGTGAAATTTGGTGGGGGGTGAACATTTCAACAACCCATATCTACCCCTCCTCATGATCTACGGCGGAGGTTATTTTCGCTCCTGCAACATGCATGAGGGTTAAATCTCCTCATATCAGTGGAATTAGGTAGGGACCGCAGGTTTCTATTGTTAGGATCGACTCTTGATTCTAGATCGACAGCGATGAGGTATTCCGCCGATGCAAGGTGCACAACTAATAAGGATGGTCGGGCTTAGCGAAATGTGGTGGGAGCCATGCGATCCGACGACCACGATGAAGAGGCAATAATATTGACGGTGGGGTCATTTTCCGCTAAGGGAAGATGGAAGGAAGATAAGGAGGACGATATAACAAAGGAAATAAGGATCGATGGGGTCAAAGGAAAATATGATCGACAGTCCAATTTGAAGGAGGGTTGGATGAACGGATGAGAATTGTTCCCTCCAAAGAAGGTGCAGGAAATTTATCAGAGAAGAATAATATATGAAATGCGTGCACGTGAATTTAAGTTATTCATATGTTTCTATGCATTGGATAGCAAGAGCAGGACTATGCAGAAATAGACCAGCTAGGACAAGCCCCATCAGCTGACTTGCCAAAGGACCAGGTAGGCAACGTTTCTCTGTTACACTAAGTACATAAGATGGTTGAGGTAAAGGGATTATCCCACCAAAACCTGGAATATGAGAAAATTGAATAATTCTTTGAAGATAGGGATTCTAAGATTTTCAACACCATCCTACTAAACGGACCCATAGAAGGCGTAAAGGACAAACTGAAGCTACTTATGGACCAGGGAACTGGTGTGCACGGTGTCTATAGGTTCTTTTTCCACCTTTTCTCCACATATCAAACCCTCAATTACCCTGAGTTCATCGATTCGTGCATCCTTGGTTACTCTCCTTCCGAGAAGGTAATCATGGACGCATCTATTTCTAGAATCATTTTCCTAGTCAACCCCCTTGCCATCAAGAACAACTTCTCTGTTTCTGAAGAGTTCAATCTGAAATCCATGGAGTACAATGAAGAAAGAATCATCTAGTGTTTCAGAGAGGCAGTTGTGGAGAAGAAAGAGACATTATTTAAATCCTTCTTCAAACCTAACGTGCAACTTAAAACTACCCTTAACCTGTACATGCCAAGGAATTCAATGAGGAAACACAGCGCATCACAACCCTCCTGAGTCATTTTTAGGGATGGATACAGACAAATAAATCACAGATCCCATAATGAGTTTATAGTTCACCGTGAGCACCTCCTTAGTCGACTCAGAGGACCCCATCCAATCAGTCCATGCTTCTTGCCTCAAGTTTGACGAGTTCCTAGATGAGAAAATCCACTCTCAGCTAGTGGATTTCCCTAAGACCAAAACCTTTAGATTTCATTCCTTCCTGTTGAGAATGTTTTTGTATTTCAGCGAAGAGAACCTCCAACTTCTGGAAACGGTGATCACCAAAGAAATCAACAATGACTACACCAAATTCATGAAATTTTTTATGACAAGAGTATATATTTACTTCTTCCATAAATAGCTACTCAGGGTGCTTCTTGAGATGAAGGAAACCCTGCAATCCTCCCCTGACAAGAGGATCGAAGATTGGTTCTTGTTAGAGAAAAGTACAGTAACCGATCTATATGGGTTTGTCCACCAACCTTACAGACTTCCTTCCTTTTTAAAACTCAGGGTGTTTTCTTTAAAGTTGTTCAGACAGGGGGTGATAGGGGAAAATGAGCATTTCCTAAGCTTCAGGAAGTCTTCAGATATTGAATTTCCTTGGACCATAGGCCCATTTACCATCAAAAGCAAGGATTCTCTCCCACTGATAGAAAGTCTGATAAGGGTGATGGAGTTCCCTACTGAGGATGCTATCAATTATGATCCACATCACATCATATCAAATAGAAGGAAGGACAACACAAATAAACCTTTTTAGCACCAAGAGGTGGCAGGCCTGTTGGAGGCTGCAAATTGGTCATACTACCCCAAGAGGAAGTAGGGATAGGATGGTATTGAGGAGCAGCCCATTTCTCCTCCACAGGGAAACAACTCACCTCCACTTGGCATTTCAAGCCTGATCCTAGTAGTAGAGAATGTTACACCTCTGGCTAGTTTCCATGAGCATTCCAACAAGAGGGACTTCTCTGATTCCATGGACACAGAGGAGGAAGAAACAACCAACACACCAAAGAAACAGAATTTGGATGATGCAAGTCAGCTGGTACAGGTAGCTGGTGAGAAAGGAAAGAAGAAACAAGTGAAGGTCAAAGGCTCTGCCTTTGAGGTTCAAGAGTATTAATTTTCCCAGACACTTGAAGGATCAACAACTAGATATAAGTCCAAGCCTGAGCTGTTGGACAAATACAAAGAAACCAAAGACATCACCAATGGTGAATCTCTCAAATTGTCTACAGAGGTAAGGAAAGCTTGTGGCCAGGAGGTGTCTCTGGTTTATATCAAATATCACAAGCACAATACATTGAATTTAGATATAGCCTCTAAGAACAAAGTAGTTGAGGTGAGGATAAATCTGGATGATATCCCTGTACTAGATATGAACCACTTCCATAAGAAGATAGGGGACATTATTCATACTAACTTATTGAAGTCAACTCTCAAGATATCCAAGCTGTAGACCAGCAAGAGCAGAATTGAAAATCAACTAAGGTAAGATAAGGTAGAGGACATGGCTCACTAAGCCTAGATCAAGAAGCTTCAGACATACTTGTTGTTGGTTGAAAACCAAGATGATAAAGGGGCTAGCACCAAAAAGTTGCTCAAGGAGAAACAAGACACCATTCATCTGGTGAAGAAAAAGATGAAGATTCCAGCTACTCAATTGATCAAAGCTTTAGAGTTATGAGAGATGGAAAAGGAAAAAGAGAGCTTAAATGATAATCTTATAGACTTCCAGGCCCAGCTACTAAAATTTGTATAAAAGGAGAAGCAATGGCATAAGGATATGACCCTTATAGTGGAGAGTGAGAAGGCCCTCAAGACCAAAAAAGATGAGTTGGAGAAAAGGATACAAGAGAAAGAGAAAGAACCTAAAAAGGTATGCACTCCTCTCATCAATGAACCTGACGAGTTCTCCATCGCTCAAGATCTAGACCAGGTAAGCCTTAAGGATCTGGAGCTGTCAGGGTTAAAGCATCAGAAAAATAACCTAGAGAGTTTGGAAGTAGAGAGGGAACATGAAAGAAATATCTGGGAAGCTAAATGTGTTGAATTACAAGCCAAGAATGAGAAGTTGATACAGCAGGCCACCAGGAAAGCAGCAATACAGGGGGAAAAGCACGTAATATGGGATGCCCTCGTATCAAAGGCCACCAAATTGAGGCCCTACATGGATTATATTCTAGACAAGGAAAGACTTACATATGCATCCAAACATAGTGTTACATCAGCCAAGGAGAGTCTAAAAAATAGGCCTGTTGACTCTGATAAAAATGCTATAGAGTTTCTCAATTCGCTAACAGAAGAGGAAATCAGAAAAGCAAGCATAAGGGACAGCATTTTTGTCATCACTTGGGTCAGGAAGGTGGTGAATCAGTACCATCATCTAGAAACTATTGAATCCAAGATTGGCGTCATGGTGCATGAGATCAATGTGTTCATCGAAATGTTCAACACTTTGGTAAAAATGGAGCTACTATTCTTCTAGTAGGAAAAGGGTGGCATGTTGACTGAAAAGGAATACCATGACCAGTTGGCCCAGTGTAGGTTGGATCACTCCAAGTTTGTGAATATGCAGCAGTCTCTATTTGGAAAAACAATTGTTGATAAGATGGTAGACGATTTCGAGATAGTGTTCACTTTCATAGCCACATGTGCACAACTACCCGATTTTTCATACAGAGACCATGTGGAGATGCGGCTGCCGAAAAAGGAGATTTCCTCTCTGGAGTTACCTACTTCAGACCAATGGAAAGCATTCAAGAAGTTTGGGAGGACCAATTACGCTCTACGCACCCAAGAATGATGAGTAACAAGCTGGGACGAGTTAGCAATAAAACCGTTGGAGGTTCCCTGAACCGTCATTTTCAGTCAAGTGAGCATGAGTGCCAAACGTTGCATTTCTATTTTAATCAAGCATGCTTGACATTCCATGTTGGGTCAGTAATACATCCTTAGTATATAGTTTAGAACTTAGGCTAACCTGATTTTCACAAATGTCATTAATGTCCTATGGTTTAGACTTAGGAGAGTTAATCCAACAATATATCTGGTTAACTTGGCATGTTCACACCTACAACAGCACTTGGTTTAGTCAACCTAGCCCATGTGCTCCCTCATTAATGCATTGGAGTGCTACCTCATTGATTTGTGGGGCTCTGGATTGACTAAGTGCGCTTGGTGTGAATTTGGCCTGTTTTAGCTCTCCTGGGAGCATTTATTGCCACCTAGAGCACCCCACTTGCCTCTATTTCCTCACCCATGCTTTCCTTGGAGTCTTTAATGACCCAACACACCTCACCAACACTCACACATCAATTTGAGTCCGTTTGGGCTGAGTTGGGTCTCCATTGGTCCACCTAGGGGGGATTGAGGTCATTTTCCACATTAACACATGTACAACTCCTATTGGCTTCCAGAGCCACTCAAAATTTTCCATTGTATTATAAATGATGTATGATAATAATATGACAAGTAATCAGTTCCTTTCACATGTGTTGTTCCAGCTATTTTATGTCTCTTTATTTTCTCTTGCATCTTTTGTCAAACACTTTGATGGTGAAATTGTTCTTGCTCCTAGATCTAACTTGAGAAGCAATTTTTCACATTCCATATTTCTTGTTTTATGTATAAATCATGGCAAATATGCCACCTAAAAAAACAGTTAGGATTCACAATGTTTATTCGAGATTGATTCTCTATTTTTGTAATTGAATTAGGCTTTGTTTTGAGGTTGGTCTCGGGAGCCATAAAACTATAAATGTGACCTCTTCGGAGGAGAAAGGGGGTTGGTTGGAACTTTGATTCAGAAGTGTTAGTGCCCAGGTTTTGTACCTCTATTGTTTTCTTGGAAGCTTTAATGAAAAGTATTCTCCGAGTCTTTTGAGATTCATCAAGTTGTTTCATGTTCAGTCTCTGTTTCCCATATTTCCATTTTCATTTATGTGTTTCTGCCAATACATTTATAGGTTGTATGTAAGGAATTAACTTATGCTAATGCTCCTTCCATCAGAAATCGTATTTGTTATGTGTTGGTCATGGCTGTGATAGAATTCATCCACTGTCAGGTTCTCTATTTTAGTTATTGTCCCTTGTTATATTTCTGCTAATGGTTTTCCCAGAGATTCATCCATTGATAGATGCCTTTGGTTTCGCTGGGCTCTTTCCTCATTTCTATCTTTCATCACTTCAAGATAATTTGACTGAATATAACAGCCACGTTGCCTCATATTTCGTAAGAGAAATCCACCTTCATTATTGTTGCAATCCCATTGAATATTTTCAAACTTTGTTTCCCAATGGTATTTCTTGTCTGTCTATTTCACCATCTTTAAATCTGCAAATATATCATTCCTATCAAATATCTATCCTTCTAAACGCTTGCTTAAAGCCATATGTATATGTGAATGAATTTGTGACATAGAGAGAGCCCTCTCTGATTGTATATGCTAGAATACAGTCTAAAGATTGGCTGCAATGGTTACCCCTGTGACATCCTACCACAACCATAGGAAAATTATAGGGTGCTAACAAGGGTTATGTCAAAACATTGATTTAATGTGTACATAACTATATGAACCACTGAAAATACATTGATGTATTCATGTGATTAAAATTCATGAGATATGGTTATACTAGAACATTGGTTTTTGAATGTCAGTTTGTGTTGTTTTTCATTTTATTGAAATGACTGGATTATGCAAGCTTGCTAATAACTTGATTGAATTTGTCTTGTAGGGAAAAACTATATGCCCTTACCTATAAGTAAAATGGCATGTATGGAATGAAGAGTAATCATGATTGTTGATCCTAATAGAGAGAGGGATGTTTTGAAGCAAGAAGCTTTTGGTAGCAAATCGAGAGGTTCCTATGTATTAGGCAGAAGTTAGAATAGAATCCCTAATCCTATTCTGATAGATGTAAAGACTCTTGAATATAATTAAACTATATTATTTACGTTCATGTGTCAAGAAGAGCTTTAGACATAAATGGGCATGAAGTATCCGTGATGGAGGACCTAGATTATGATTCTCACATTCACATGGTGAGAGGGATTTGCTAGTCTCGATACCTGCTAAAGAACCGGTGTAATTCGCTAATGTACCTCCAGTAAAAAGGGAGACCTGCATGATGCTGATAATTCAGAAGTAATCTCATAATAGTATTTAAGAATCTTGTTATGATTCTTATGATTAGTGGTGCGACAATCACCAGGTAAATAATTTTCCTCGGTTAAGGAAAATGTGCAGAAAAGATCCTGAAGAGTTTTAGGACGAGGGACTACAAATCCATGGCCATGGATATGAAGATAAATATGAAAAATTATAATTCTTATTTCATATTTGGATGATCTCAAGTCAGTTGAGATGTATTTGGTTAGTCCCAGGTCCCATGATATGTTATATGCTATGCAGTTTGTACATAGACATGTTCAAAGAACTTACTTGGTATAAGTGTATATGGACTCAGATGTGTCTTGGTTAGTGAAATAGAGTTTCAAATATATTTGAAACCTGACTAGTATAGTGATCGAGGAAGATCACATGTGTTTCTCTAGATAGAGCATGTTGAAAAGTAGTAAATCTTTTTGAGGTTTCTAGTTAGTTATATTCGAGACATGGTACATATCCATATATGAGCAGCATTTCCAACATTCTTACTAATCCTCTTCCAAGGACAAGCTTGGTATAGTACAGAAAAACACCTCCAGTTGAAGAGGGAGTATTGATGTGTCTTCATAGGCAGCAGCAGATAAAATATCCATCGGTTAAGTCATGGTACATGACTGAGGCAGCCAAGGGTTGTGATACCTTGCATAGAGAATCCAAATTAGCAGATACATGGTTAAAGTCTTAGAGACTATTGATACTCAAGAAGAGTTATATTCTGGATTGTTAGAGAATAGTTAAACCTATCAGAGAGGTAGTTGAGGTGTTGCAATACAAAGAGAAGAATCATTGAGAAAGTGGCCAGGCCTTGAAGAACATCACAGAGAATGGAAATCTCACAGAGAAATTCTCCAGATAGTAGAATATTTAAACAAGGAAAAAATTTTGAAAAGTGAAAGAAAAGATAAGACTTCCTTTCTTCATGCTATTACACATTTGTTGTATAAAGTTGTATGTGATGGATTTAAAATCCATGGTTTTTAGTTTAGAGAAACTTTACTCTGGATTGGATCCAGATGCTACTGCTACATGTAAGTAGATAGTTGGTCTTTGAGCAGACCTATTGTATTTTATGCTTGATACTAAATATATGTTTGAGTAAGTTTTTAGGTACATTAGAATAGACTCCTTATAACATGGAAGACCTATTATTTGATTGTGCTATCCATCTATTGTTTTAGCCTAAGATAAGCGTTGTAATTTGTGGCTAGTACTACAAAAGCTAAGTGTATTGTGGCTAGTACTACAGAAGCAAGATGTATGTCTAAGAGTACTTCATAAGAAAAATGTGTTTTGTAGATAGTACTACATACTAAGGAGTAGTGTATCCTGGGAAGCTACCTACTAGGGTGAAATACTTGAGCCTACAGTCATTAGGTATTAATATCCAAGATTTTCAAAATTCTCTATATGTGTGTTATGATAAACACATTTGAGATGAAGTTTTACTTCATTGAAATCATGGTCATGTAAAATGAATTCCAATACATAACTACTGATGAGCAGATTGAAAATTTGTGACAATCCTCTATCTGTGACGAAGTTCTGATTCTTTCGATATAAGCTTTGTGTGGTATGAAAATCTTGGTATGGCATGGAATGTCTCCCTCACTGAGAGGGAGTGTTATATGTACAACATCGGGAGTCATCCTCCATGAGACTTATTTTGTCAAGTCCAAAACTTATGTTGTATTAAGTTCATATCCTCTCCATGAGACTTATTGTGTAAATTCTGGAACTTATGTTGTATTTAGTTCACTAAATTATTGTGTTAAGTGAAATAGCTTGTGTTGTATCAATCTAGGACCTTGATTAAGTCCTATTAAGGAGAGATGCTTGTACTAGGATCTTATGGTTAAGATCGTGACCTTATGTTAAGGCCTAAGACTTGTGTTGTATCAATTCTGGAACTTATGGTGTATTCAGTTAACATGAATTATGTTGTATTAAGTCTTGAAGATATACTATGTGATGTATGGCTAGTCATGGTCAACGGGTGTTGCAAGTATCCTTTAGGGATTAGCTACCCCTAGAGTGATTTACTTTAGCATGTGACTATATGACCTGGGGTAATACATATAATAATAGGTTCGAAACAATTCTTATGAGTATGATATGATATAGAATTAATGAAAACACATATGGACCATGCAGAGAAAATTAATACAAGCAAAGAAAATTTATACGAGCACAGAGATAGAGAGAGAATTTGAATTTCCCATGTATGCCTCCAAGTGAAGTCGAATTAATAAGACATCGGTTGAGTCTTAGTTGTGATCAACCAAGTTCAGTTAATTAAGGAATCAACTCCTTAATTTATGCAAGTGGTTGTTGAAGATGACACTGATGGAGAATCACTAGTTACATCCAGTTTTGTACAGTTATGTTCAGTTACATTTAGTTCTATTCAGTTACATTCAGTTCCATTCCATTCAGTTCAGTTCAATCAGTGAACAGCTCAGTTAGAGGCAGTTAAACTCAGTGAATTAATGGAGGGTGCATATATTTAGTGTGTGAGATAATTATGAAGTGACCACTTGGAACCAAGTGTGTGGGGGCACATGGTTGAATATGAGACAATGTTCTCAGTGCTAACTACTTACTAAAGCATGCAAATATCAGTTACCTTCCTCGTATGACCTAGTTTGACTTGTTATTAAAGTGATATGCACTTGGGAAGATCAACACAGTGTTCCATTTGATCTCTACTCTCTGGTGCTCTCGGAGAAAGAAATATGTTATTTTGTTGTAATCATTCTCTGTCAATTATCAATCATACTCTAAGATTGTTTGTTGGGGTTTTTATCCTCCGAATAAGTGGAGGGTTTTCCCAAGGTATATCCCATGTTCTATGGTTTGATTTATGCCTTTGGATTATTGATGGGATTCATTTGCATTGTTATTGTGGATTAACGTTTTAAAGTTCAATTATCCTCACTTTTTGGTCAATCACTAACAACTATCACAATCATCATTAAGTTCAATGTGCTTTATTAATTGTTGGAAATATAATCACTATGTTGCTCCTTAACAATAATTAATTGTGTGCATTGTCAATCAAGAGTTATTTTATGTAGCTTTATCATTTCCTCCTATAATATGTTCTTTGGACACCCCATATGCTCAAATTTGAAGTGTGTTGACCTAATAGCTTTATTCTACTAGAATCGTTGCATTCCCAACTTTCAAGTCAACCATTAAGCTCCAAATTTGGTATCTTATAAATTAATTTCTGAAATTAACTCAAGCCTACAAAGTTAAAAGAATAAGTCTAAAATGCAAAAGAGAAGACTTGCAAAGCAAAATGTGCAAGTCTACCAGGAAATATACATGCTCACAAGGCAATATAAACATAAAAACAAAATAAACTTATGGAAGCACAATAATTTCAAGGAAGCATGAAAAGGAAAATACATACATTTCATATCTTCTACAAGGATGGGATCAATGTACAAAAGGACTCATTAGACAAATGACAACTAAAAACAAACAAATTAAGTTACTTGAATGTTGAAGTCTTCATTTCACCATTTCAAAGTAAGGTCAAAGTGTTCTATTAAAAGTAAGAAACTTAAGGTATAGTAAGTTTTTCCATTTCATTTACCTTATGCTCTCAAGTGACAGAAGGAATACATATTTCTAATTTCTCTAGTAACATAAATTTCATCCATCCATAACCATTTCATACTGTCATATTTACACCCACTTAATGCATATAATATACACTTCCATACATAATTGTTGGGTTGAATTTTACCTACATTTCTTTATTGCGTGAGTTGTTCATCTCTATATTTTCTAACATTGGCTCAATAAATTGGTTGATTAAAGAGTTAGTCATCCAAGAATAAGATCAATAGCATGTTACATGGACAACATTGTAGGAATACCATGACCATTAAGTTCCTTGAGTTGTTTCGATTGTAAGTATCTAAAAAACTTGCATTTTTTTGAGTGAAAGATCGTAAGATTTCTATTTCTCACATGGAGTAAAAACAATTGTAAAAATGCTTCTTTTAATCCTCTAGAGAAAATGTAAATGAGGTCAAGTGAATAATCATGTAGAGAAGGTATGACATGTCTATACAATGTGTAGGTGAGCCTTGCAAGAGTTGCTATTTGAAAAACAAAATCTCTGTGGTCAGACATGTATGAAACCAATGACTCATCAACCACAAGCTACCAAGAGAGTAGCCTATTCCAAATGTACAACTCTCTGTACAAAAATCTGGGTGATCTCTATGATCTAAAATATCTACAAAATAAGTTCAAGGGCAAAGCCACAAATTTTTGGATTGCATTGAGTATGTATCTCTTCTCTCTAAAAACTTAAAGGAGTGTTAGCTTCCATTGTGGTCTAGAACAAGGTTGATCTGAATTAAAGAGCCAAACACTCATGTAGAGGAGGAAATGGCTCATGATATAGAGCTTAGTTTAAGAACCAATTGTTGAGAATGGTGCTAATGGTAGGTGCAATGTATTGATTTTACAACACTTGTGCACAAAGAGATGTGTAGAGGTAATGATTGAAACAAGGACATGGAAAAATATAAACAAAGAATAACCTCTATGCTTACCTTTGAAAGAAAGAGAATTCAAAGATGCCTTGCAAACAAAGAGAAATTGAGGATGAAATGCATGTGATGATACATGTTGTCTCATCAAAAGTAAGATATAAATACTAAATTCACAATGAAGATTTAAATAGCTTTTTTTGTTTGCCATCAAGATATATGTTTTTTTTAAATACATCCAATAATGAATGTATTCCACATTCATATATCTTTGAGATAAAGAAGATCAAAGCTGCAAATGTAATTTTTGTAATGCTTGATTCTATAAACCTAGCAATGTAAATAAAATTATTCTATTATATTAACCTCAAGTTAAAAGATCGACTCTGTAAGTTTATACATAAAAAAAAATTAGATTAAATTTCTAAAATCAAAACCAGTTGTTTTTAATTAAGAAATGATATTACAATAGTTGAGATTTTAAAATGGATAATGAAAACAACTTTCTTAAAAGATCATCTTGTTAATGATTTTTTAACATATGAACATATTTAAAAAACTAAAAGTATTTCTATATAATCTTTAAATTATAAAACCTAGAATTTAAAACAAACAAATTTTTAAAATGTAAAAAAATAAAATAAAATTTGAAGTCAAAAAAATTACAAAAAACAATTAAAACTAAAACTAGCCGTAAAAAACAATCATAATCTATGTATAACCACTCAATATATTCTCACAAAGTGCTCGAATGACACAAATGGTTTCCTTAAAACTAAAGCAATCAATACCCTTCCATATCACTCATCCAATTTCTTTACTCTTTTTTTTTTCAGAAGGAAAGATCCAAGAGAAACCCGGCCATCCTAGCAAAAGACTTAACCCTAGAGGACTCAAGGCTCGAACCCGTGACCTCCCCCGAACCAAGAGAGTGTACGCACGTCTTACCAATTGAGCTAACCCTTGGGGCTATCCAATTTCTTTACTTAATATGTAATACTAACAACAAAAAAACAATTTGATTTTTTATTTTTTTTGTTAATGAATAAATGAAATGACCAAATAATTTAAATTCAAATTAATTTCTTAATAAATTTATAAATTATGACATATTACAATAATTTTTTTATGTGCGCTCGCCACACATATTTACATAAACAAGAGCCTTATATCATTCATAATCAAAAGAAATAATTTAAATTTAAAATCAATTTCATAATAAATT
The DNA here is from genome assembly GCA_001517045.1 of Pseudotsuga menziesii. Classification (NCBI taxonomy): domain Eukaryota; kingdom Viridiplantae; phylum Streptophyta; class Pinopsida; order Pinales; family Pinaceae; genus Pseudotsuga; species Pseudotsuga menziesii. The sequence continues at coordinate 911,593 of LPNX010867444.1, forward strand.
TATAAATTATAACATATTACAATTATTTATAATTTTCATGTTCCCTCACCACACATATTTGCATGAACAATCTAGCCTTATATTATTCATAATGAAAAGAAAATGATATTGAACATTCTATTGCGTATTACAAATATAATTTTAAGCCATCAATATAACTTTGAGAAAACTTTCATCTGCCTTCAGCAGACATATTATTTTATTCATAATTACAAAGAATAAAAAATATTTAATATTATTTTATTTCTAAATACAAGATTTAAATATCCAATACTTAATTAAAAAGTTAAAAGAAAAGAGAAAATAAATAAATAAATAAAAATATAAGATAAAGCCAGATATTTCCGAGCTTTTACTGATATACGGAGATTGGATAAAATAGAGGATTGATCAAATCATTTTCTTTCTTTCTTTCAAATTTAACTATGAGATAGAGTGATCAATTAAAGTACCGACCTTCACGGCTAACTTGGTACTAGAAAAACCCTCTGAATCAAGATGATTATATTCACGTCGGAGTTGTGTTGCAAAAATAATGGCAAATCAACCCTTGGAGAAGAAGAAGACTCCATCCACTAACATAGAGAGGCAACATCTCCACTTAAATGCACTAAAAATCACATATTGTGAGATCAGGTGCTGAAAAAGGTCAAAAGAAGCTTGGGAAGAAAGAGTGTGTATTTTCTGCACGACTGGTAAAGTGGAGACAGAAAAACATTTTCTTTTAGAGTGTGAAGCCTTTAAGGACAGTAGGGACATGTATGCAAATGTCTTGATGGATAAATCTTGGGATGATTTATTCAACAAGGGGACCGTGAAAAAATTTTGGGGGGCTTATCATCAAATTGAATAGATAAAGGATTGAATTACATAAAACAACATGAGAAGTGGTCTGTCCCACAGACTATTTTTAGCCTTGCGAAATTTATAATATTTTCTTCTTCTTTATCTTTCTAAATTTCAAATTCTTCTAAATATAACTCCTAAATACTTTTCACACATTCTGAGATTTAGAAATGCTTCTTATGAGATACTAGTGTAAAATTATGCATACCTGTAAACAGGGCTTTCAGGGATTATAACACCCATCTTTACCGGAACTTGAGCCAAAACCAGCAAAAATGTACCAATTTCCCTCAAATTTAAATTGTAAAATGTCAATTCCCACACAACCATAGTGCTCTGGGTCCGATTACGATGAACACAACATCGATTCTCTAAGATGTGTAAAATTTGTGCTTTTACATTTACCTTCTTTCGCCATTTTTCAAACTTTGAAAATTGACCCAAGTACAACGGTGATTTAATAATATGGAATAAATAGTTCAAATTTGTAGTAATATAATTCTGAATGTGTATCCAATGGGTAGACCATTGTATGCAAATAATAGATATTAACAAGCTATTTAAAAAATTATTATTTTTTTAAACATTTATATCTATTCTTGATTATTTTAAATATAAATATTAAAAGAAATGTTAAAATATATATATATAATTTAGTAAATTCCATATCTTAAACTATAATTTTTAATAGTGTCATGAAATTCAATCCTTTTAAATTTTTTCACATCTTTAAGTTGGCGTTATACATTAATTTGGTTTGTGTGCAACTTTTTTCTAATCATGCATGACTCTAGCGCTATGGTATGTTTTGTATATTTAATCTACATTTTCATCCCATTATATGAATTTGTAAAGGCAATTTGCATATCTAAAAGTGTACGATACACCAATTGTTTCATAAATTATGAGATTCAATCTTTTTCTAATTCCTTGTTCCAACTACATCTTTATTATTGTTCCCAAAAGTGGTTAGTGCATTTTTTTAGATGGTAACTACTATTTACTTCTCATGTGAATGAACTTATTTTTTCAATCTAAAGCTAACATCAAAATTTTAAAGTCTTTGGTATTTTGAGTTTGATATTGTATATGATCCTAACTTGTTATATCAATCGATAGGAAAAACTTAAGCTAGCTATAAACATTTGAGACATGAATTTGAATTGTTCGATATCTTAGTACTAGTGTAAAAACATCCATGTTTATCCATTTAACTACACTTGAAGCTTATATTTGTGCAAATTGATATAAAGAGATAAGAGACATGATCCCTCTTAATTTATATAACCTTGAAATTTTTAAAAATGACATTATTAATATAATTAATTTTTTTATTTTTATTTTTGGTGATTTGACAGTTTTATTATGATTTTGAATCCCACATGGCCAAGAACTTGTACGAACTTCATATCTATTAAAGAGATTCATAAACAAAAAGCTTTTATAAGTTTCTAAAAAAAAAGCAACCAAAGAAAGCACCCAAAAAGTTATCCTTCTTATAAAACTCCTAACAAGCAAACACCCAAAAAGTTATCCTTCTAAAGAAACTCTTAACAAAAATGACTGTTTTGTATGAGCTCCTAATCCCTTGAGAAAGAAAAATGCTAAGTACAAGGTTCCCAAATCCCAAGAGAAATACATGTTCAAATATATTAAAAAAACTTCAACCCTAAAACTAAAAGGCAATTTCAAGCAATGCTCAAAACTTTAAATGTGCCTAGTTTTGCACCTAGACAACCTAACACAAGGAGAATTTAAATGTAAATGATTTGGGATGCTAAAGTGGACGCAATTTGCATCCACTTTAGTGCCATCTCAATATAATGTAGATAGTTTTGCAGTCGTTGTCATCATCATATAATCACATCATAAAAATGTCATCATCATCATTGTCATATCCATCTTCATCATCTCCATATTCAATTATTTTATAATTTGTAAAAGGCCTTCTACAACCCACCATACTTACATTTACCATAGTCAATTATAAATATCTACACATCAATAATCTTGTTTGTATCCTCTTTCTTTCTAATATGATCAAATAAGATTTTCCAACTTACCAATCAAATCTAATTTTATTTCCAAGAATGTAGTTGGTAGAGTTAAAAAAATATAATTTCTCTACAACCTCCAAGATTACAATATGCACAATCATGTTTCTACGTTATGCATGTTTTAAATGGTAACCATATCCCACTCATAGGTGATATTTTTCCTATATAGGGAATGTATGTTAGCGTGAGCCCTTGTTCATGACCCATGATCCCTAAAGGAAAAATGATGACGTAAGGATCTATATTTTACTCTAGAACATGGATTGGGTCATGAGAGCCATCCCTAGTGTGACAAACCTCTAAATGGACACTGCATCTTCCTCACATGCCAAGTTTGGTAGTCTCAGGACTCAAACATGGTCTATGATTCCCATAAGTAGATAAGATGGCCTACGACATTGGATTTTTCCCCACATCATGCCCTCATTATTAGTGTCATCATCATTGTCATTGTCATCATCATCATCGTCAACATCATCATCATAATAATTTTCATTGTCATTGTCATCATAATCATTGTCATTGTTATTTTCATCGTCATCATTATCATATAGTCACATCATCATCATCATCATTATCATCATCATCATCATCATCCTCATCATCATCATTATCATCAACACCATTAGCATCACCATTCATGTCATTATCATTATCATCATCATCCTCACCGTCTTCATCATTGTCATTTCCATCGTCGTATAATCACATCATCATCATTCTCTTTGTCTTCGTCAATGACATCATCATCATTGACATTGTCTCATCACTTCCAACATCATTTTCATTGTCTTAATCATATGAATCTTCATCATTATCCTCATCCTCATCATATCCATTTAATCACACCATCATCATCCTTATTGATTTTGTCATCATCATCATCATCATCATCATTGTCTTCAATGTCATTATCACCATCATAATTTCATCAACATACTCCTGCCATTGTCTTTGTCAAAATCATCAATGACAATGATGATGATGATGATCAACATCATCAAGTTCATGATGATTTCATTGATCATCATCATTATCATCAACACAATGATCATTGTCATCATCATTTCCATCATTATCATCATCATCAGAATATTCATTGTTGTTATCATCTTCATATAATCACATCATTGTCATAATCATCATCATCATCATTTTCATCATCATCATCATTAATGGCATCATCATTGTCCTTGTCACCATTCATTCCATTGTTGATGATGATGACCTAGACGATGACAATGATGATGAAATAGATTACAATGACAAACATAATGATTATGATGATGATAATGATGGCATTTTAAGACTTGGAAATATTCTCCAAGGTCATTGGCATTGTGATCGACATCGTCATCATCATTGTCATTGTCATCATAACCATTATCATTGCCATCATCCTCGTTATCATTATATCATAATCATAATCCATGTCAACATAGTCGACGCCGTCGTCATCATGATTATTGACATTGTCATCAACTATTCATAATTATATTTGTCATAAGAAACATCATTAACCCAAAGATGTGATTAGTGGAAAAGGGTCATGGAGGACACATATGATCTATGCATGATAACAAGTATATTTTGGAAGATGACCATCATCATCACTCTGATTATCATCATCATCATTGTCATTGTCATCATCACCTCATCATCATTTATTTCATTGCCATCGCCATCATCGTCAACGTCATCATTTTCATTCTCAGTATCATCATCATCATTGTTGTTGTTGTCGTTGTCATCGTTGTCATCATCATCAAGAAAATTAACATCATCATCAGAGTCCTCATCATCATCTTCAACATTTGGGCACAAAATTGGACATAAAACTAGATGCAAAAGTGGACAAAAACCTAGACGCAAAAGAGGATGCAAAAGTGGACAAAAACCTGGACATAAAAGAGGATGCAAATGTGGTTGCAAAAGTGGAAGGATAAGTGGCTGCAAAAGTAGGCGCAAAAGTGGGTGCAGAATGGAGTGCAATAAAAGTGGATATATAAGTGGATGCAACAATGGATGTAAAAAATGATGCAATTGTGGATGAAAAAAAAAAGAATGCAAAAATATACAAAATATTGGACGCAATTGTGGGTGCAAAAGTGGATGCACAAAGGGATGAAATATTCGATGCAAACATGGGTGTAAAAAGGGATGCAAACATGGATGTAAAAGTGGAAGAAAAAGAAGGTGCAAAAGCAGGCACAAAAATGGGTGCAAATTGGGGTAAAACAAAAGTGGATGAGATAGTAGATGCAAAAAAGGACGAAAAACATGGATGCAAAATGGGATGCAAAAATGGACGCAAGCGTGGGTGAAAATTGGATGCAATAGTGGATCCAAAAGTGGATGAAAAACTAGTTGCAAAACAAGACATAAACCTTGATGCAAAACCCAACGCAACAGGGGATGTAAAAAAAGGATGCAAAAAAGAAGAATAAGTGGATGCAAACGAGGATGTAAAAGTGGACACAAACATCGTCACAAAAGTGGAGATAAATATGTATGCAAAAGGGGGTGAAAAAAGAGTAGATGCAAAAACTAGGTGTAAAACTAGACACAAAACTAGGCATAAAATATGGTGCAAAACTAGGTGCAAAACCCAGCTCTAAATCCAATGCTAAACTCGGTGAAATTTTCGTCGGGTTTAGCACCGACTTTATCAAAAGGATGAAAAAAATTCCTTAAATAGTGTCGACCCATGAAACTGTACCAACTTTTCCAAAGGAAATGAAGAAAAATACGTTTAAAAGGGGGTCTATGCACAAAAAAGGAAGCAAAAGGGACACTAATCATAGGTTTTTGTTGTAGTGAAGGGGAATTTATCATGTATTAACATGTAATTGAATTGCACAATGGGTGGATTGAATTGATGGTAATGAGTGTGCGCTAGAACAAAGCAAACACAAAACAAAACAATGGGTTTATAATTAAATGAACAAACAATAATGGATGTAATTACAAGAATAGAACAATCTTACACATTGAATATTCACTCTTGAGAATTTAATAATCCCAAATCCATAAAAACTAAATTTAATTGTAATAACACAACATTGTAATTAGTGATGATCAAACCACACATGAACAAAATTGAAAATACAAACAGAATAAATTCTATCTATTAAGCAATTGAAAAAAACAGTGCATCACCTGGATCAATGGGCCCTTCCTAACATGGGAAAAACACCTCATAAACTAACTTAGACTTAGATCAACGTGCAATGGATTAACAAAACTTAGTTGTTATTCAATTAAAGCTTGGATTACAAATGGGTATCATTCAACTCTTTGAAGATTTATGATAAAAATAACAATATGATTACATAATTACAGTGATTATTGCCTCTCGCAATCCTATGAGGCCTTATTTATACATGAAATTAATTGACAAGAGGATAGGATCAAATCCCGAAAATTTGAAATCCAATTTTAAATTTTTAGGAAAAATCTAAAAAACTTCGGTTTTACATCAATTTGGACAAATTCAAGTTAAAGATCCGCCAATATCTCCCAAACCATAACTCACTTTGGAAAACAGCTCGCACTTTATGTAATGACCCTAAAATTTTTACCAAAATGCCCAATTTTCCAAATTTTTCACAATTTTGGTTCTTGACTAGTTTTAGTGTCTTGGTCTCCAAATCAGCCCAATTGCTTCCAAATATTCAGAGAAGGTATATGAATTATATAATAACTTGATTATTATTTTTAGGGATGTATTATGGCCCTCCAAACACTTCTACAAGTCTATCATGAATTTTGAACAAGATATTAGAGGATTTTATTGGCAATTTTGGGCTCAAATCCCCCTCGGGCAAGTGGTAGAAATGGCTTCCCAAATGTGCATAAACCCACTCGAATTCTGAAATTTAAGTAGGGGATGTGTAGAATAAATTATCAGAGACTCATATGCCTAACCAATTGACCTCCCATGTCTGTTATCACTTCTTTCAATCAGATATAAGAAACTAGTTTTGGACCCTTGGGGAAATGAGGTGTAGTTTGCTCCAATGGTTATGCAATTCGACCCAATTGCCACAAATTATCAATTACTGAACATGAAACCCATAATATTCTTTAATTACAGTCCATTCATTCATAAATCATCAATAATTTACACATCCATTCGAATTCATTAAGATTTAAAGAGTTCACAACAAGGTAATGGGGAAATAGCACTATTTATTCATTATTGAGCAATAATACATGATATTTATTGGAATTTTGACTTGAGATGTTTTTGAAATTGAATAAAATATAATTTACATTAGAATACAAAATACTGGAGCAAGAGAATCTCCCTCAAACAAATGAATATCTCACCAAGTGCGCCTCACTCCATGCACGGGGTATTCACTTGTTGACCAATATCCTATCACGTTAGTTCGTATTGTGGGTTTTAAAATTATTAAAAATTGAACCAATATATTTCACGTATTGGGGGGGATGAGGGGTTTAAGGTGGGGGTGGGTAGGGTGGTTTATAAGGATTGAGGTATAAAAAGGGGTGGGGAGGAAGTTTTAAGTATTGGGAGGGGGTNCATGACTCCATGGAGATGAAATATGGTGAGAAAAATTGAGATGAAAGGAAGAATGAGTTGAACTTTGATGTGTCCACGAGCTGTTGTAGATTGCACCTGTAACTAAGAATCCATTTAAGATCCTTGAAATAACTGAGTGGCCTCTCCCAACACCAACTAGGATGGGAATATTTCACCCTCAAAATTGGCTTCACAAATGATCAAAAAGGACTTTCTCTTGGTTTCTTCCTGTATTTTATAAACTTCCTTAACATTCTAATGTTACAAATCTATCCACAAACTCAATCCAAGTCGAATTAGTGTGTGTGCTCATGAATTGACATGTGTCCCCTCTTTCCTAGCCTTTCACCTTCCCCAAATTTGAGTAGGAGCGCATTGAGCTTCCCAAACTCACATCAGAGATATGTTGGATGGTATATTTTGACCTGACATGTCATATTTTATCCTTCAGATCTGACTTGTGTCATAACTATCATAGAATCTCCTTCATTGGTGTCATAGATGTCATAAATGTAAGGGGAATCTAGCCAAGTGTCCATGAAACTCCCATTTGGATCTTCCCCTCCCCATGTAAGTTACAATTGATCCCAAATTAGACCTATTAAGTATATGTAAAATTATATTAACCTTATAATCCATCCAAGAACATCAAGCTTCCCATAGATTCGATATTGCAAGAGGAGGATGCCATTTAACATAGGAATTCTAGCTTGAGTGAGCCCCGTAGTATCCATGTATCTCCATTCTCCATAGACATTTCATTTTTCACTTGCATTCATTTAATTAAATCCATTAAATAAATATTTATTCCTTATAATTTCTAAACACCATTTATTATCTCCCTTATTAACTTTCCAATGTTTCCACCCAACCTAGGGAACTAGTAGTATTGATGGAATTTTCCTGCTATGCAATTATTTAAAATGGGGGAATTATAGTCCTCCCCACCCAATATTGCTTGTCCTCAAGAAATTTAATATTTGGATGCAGCAAAATACTCTCCTCTTCCCATGTGGCATCTTCACTTGGTAGATCCTTCCACTGCACCAAGTATTCTTTGATTGTTCTTCTCCTCAATCTTCTCTCCCTTGTCTTCAAAACCTGTTTTGGAATAAGTGTGAGCTATCCTTCATCATCCAAAGGAGGGAGTGTATCTGAAATGAAAGCTTTCTAACCAATAGCTTTCTTGAGACAAGAAACATGAAATACATTTTGAATTTTACTCCCTTCCGGAAGTTCCAACTCATATGCTACTTCTCCAATCTTCTCGATTACCTTGTAGGGCCCATAGTATCTTGGCTTTAGCTTTTCTTCTCCATTCCTTTTGAGAGATGTTTGTTTGTATGGATGTAACCTCAAATACACTAAATTAATCAACCTGAAATGTCCTTTCCTCTCTATGTTTATCTGCATATTGTTTTTGTTGATTTTGGGCAACCTGCAAATTGTCTTTTAAAAGCTTTAAATTTTCTTGTCTTTCTTCCACCCAATATTTAGATTTTGGAGCTATACTATCACCAAATATCATATTAGAAAATGTAAGTGCATAATAACCATATAATGCTCAGAAAGTAGACATCCCTATTGACATGTGAAAGGTGGTGTTGTAGCAAAACTCACCCAACTGTAGCCATTTTGTCCAAGCTTTTTGTTGTTCTCCCACATAGTTTTGGAGGTACCCTTCCAACCATTTGTTCACCCTATATGTTTTTCCATTAGTTTAGGGATGGTAGCTTTGACTTGGAGTCAACTGAGTTCCCACCAATCTGAAAATTTCTTGCCAAAAAGCACTCATGAATCTACCATCTCTATCACTCACAATGCTCTCGGGGAGCCCATGCACTATGAAGATTTCTTTGAAAAAAAGGTCAACCACTTGTGCAGCACTAAAATAGTATGTAACAGAAAATAAATGAGAAAATTTTTTCAATCTACCCACAACCACATATATTCAATCCTTTCCCAAATATTTGGGCAAACCGGTGATGAAATCCATCGATATATTGTCCCATTTTTGCTATGGAATGGGCAGTGGTTGTAATAAACCAGCTGGGTATGTGAGTTCTGATTTTTTTTTCTGACATACCTTACATTCATTCACATAATTCTGAGCATATTCCTTCATCCCCTTCCAATAGAACATTTCCCTTAGTTTCCTATAGGTTTTGAAGATCCACGGATGGCCTGCTAGTGGGGAATCATGTGCTTCCTGCAAAACTTTGTACTTAAGCTTTGAATCTCGAACCAAATAAATTATTCCCTTATAGTATATCATCCCATTTAAAATTCTGTAGTTATCATCTCCCATGAGTCCATTTAATACATCACAAACAAACTTATCTTTGGCATATTCAACTAGCAGCATGTCTTTTCAATTTTTAGCAATATCCATGAGAGAAAAAGAAGGTCTTCGAGATAATGCATCTGCTACAATTTTATTATTTCCTTTCACATATTCAATATCAAAATCATAATCTTGGATCTTTCTTACCCACTTTTTTTCCTTTCATTTATATCATTTTGGGTAAGGAACTGTCTTAGACTATTGTGGTCAGTTTTCACCACATACTTGTTTCCTACCAAGTATTGTCGGAATTTGGCCAAGGCATGCATGATGATCAACATCTCTTTGTCATATATGGAGTAAATATTTTCATGAGGTTGCAAATTTATTCTCTCAAAGGCTATAGGGTGTTGGTATTGCTTTAGGACAGCCCCTACTCCTCCACCTGAGACATCACATTCAACAATAAAAAGGCTTAGAAAAATCAAGTAATGCAAGTATGGGACAACTACTCATTACCTCTTTCTTTTTTTGGAAGGACTTTTCAGCCTCTTCATTCCACTTGAAAGCATCCTTCTTAGTCAAATCAGTGAGTGGAGAAGTCAACTTGGAGAACCCTTTCACAAACTTCCTGTAGTATGTACATATTCCAATGAAGCCTCTTACTTCTGTGATGTTTTTTGGTGATGGCCATTCTAAGACAGCCCTGATATTTTCCATGTGCAATTTCACTCCATATTTCCCAATAATGTGCCCAAGATATAATAGTTCTTTCATCCCAAATTCACATTTAGACATCTTAGCATACAAATACTGTTCTTGCAAAGGTTTCAACACAATCTCTAGGTGTTGCTTGTATTGCACTCCAACAATTAAGAGTGCTCTCCAACCCATACCATTTTGAAAGAGAATTCCGGGATCCCATTTTATTGTACGCATTCTTCCAAACATCATGAGTACATAATATATATCATCAAAGTACATAACAACATAATAAAAAAGTACATCAAGGAGGTGCCTCATCAAAAAGTTATGCAAGTGCTTATACCTCCAAGTAAGTAGACCACCATTTTCCAAGTGCATACAAGCTTCAAGTGACCAATAAAATATGCACCAATGACATAGGTGAGGATCCCATGTCCTATAATTCTGCTCCAAAAGGATGTGATATGCATCAAAATATTCATCCATGTATTCTTTCATCCAAGAAGTGAATGAATGATCTCCACTAAAATCTGAACCAAATAAAGAGCAAGAGAAACAAGGATACTTCAATTGAACCAAATAAGTCTCACCCATACATCCATGAATGAGAGGATCATAAATATATAACAAAGTATATGGGTGGAAACAAAAATGTTCTCCAATCATAAATCTATTCACCCTAGTGTTGGATGAAGTTCCTCCAACATCAAATGAACCAAGTGTTGAGCAAGAGAAACCATGAGTCTTCAAGTGACTCAAATTCCTATCATAGGTGTATCCATGTAGATGTGTATCATCATAAAGTAACAAAGGATGATTCTGCAAATTTGAATAAAAATGTGCTCCAACCATGTCATCATAAAAAGTAAATTTAGGAGTTCCATACTCCTCATGTGGCACCATAAAAAAGAACCCTTTCACTCATACTTCATTGAGACTAATGCTGCAAAACATGGAATTGTAGGATGTAGGAGAATGAACTAACTCACCCAATTGATCAAAAAGTGAAGAAGTTTCATCATGGGAAGTATCCCTATGGGTAGTATCATGCATCTCCTTCAAAAGTGTGAAACCTTTTTCATATATTGGTTCCAATCTAGAGGAATCATGCTCTTCTTTAAAAATTGCATAACCTTCATCAAGAGACAATTCAAGTTCCTCTTCCACTACATCAAGTGTTTAGATCTCTTCAAGTTCATATTCATTATTTTCAATAGAAACTTATTCATATGCATGTGATGTCTCTTCATATTTTTCAGAGTCACTTGGGAGTGAATTTTGATCCTATTCATGTACTACTTCTTCTAATTCACCTATTTCAGAACTAGGTGGTTCATGGGTCTCCTCCTTTTGCTCCTTCAAACAAGTTGATGCATTTCCCCCCTTGGTTTTCTTAAAATCAATATATTTTTCCCAAATTTGGATAGCCAACAATTCAAATACTTTCATAATATTCTTATTCATGTCTTCAAAGATAGGTTGCATAATTTTTATAAGCTCCTCACCATCATATGAGGTTCCCTTTTCATCCCTAGTCATAGTTCCCTCTTCAACAAAAGAACTTTTGGGTTTCAATATATACTGGTGATCCATGAATTATTTTCCTCACAAATATCAGACCACATCAGGTGCCAATATCATGCTCTTATACCACTTGTAATGACCCTTTTTTTTTATTTTTACCAAAATGCCCAATTATCCATTTTTTTCACAATTTTGGCTCTTGACTAGTTTTAGTGTCTTGGTCTCCAAATCAGCCCAATTGCTTCCAAATATTCAGATAAGGTGTATGAATGATATAATAAATTAATTATTATGTTTATGGATGTATTATGTACTTCCAAACACTTCTGAAAGTCTGTACTAAATTCTGAACAAGATAGAGGATTTTATTGGCGAGTTTGGGCTCAAATCCCCCCTGGGTAAGTGGTAGAAATGGCTTCCAAAATGTGAAGAAAACCACTTGAATCATGAAATTGAACCAGGGTATGTGTATAATAAATTATCAGAGACTCATATTCATAACCAATCTACCTCCCATGGCTGTTATCACTTCTTTCAATCAGATATAAGAAACTAGTTTTGGACCCTTGGGGAAATGAGGTGTAGTTTGCTCCAATGGTTATGCAATTCGACCCAATGTCCCAAAATTCTCAGTTACTAAACATGAAACCCATAATATTCTTTAATTACATTCCATTCATTCATAAATCATAAATATTTTACACATCCATTCGAATTCATCAAGATTACAAGAGTTTACAACAAGGTAGTGGGGAAATGGCATTGTTTCTTCATTATTGAGCAATAATACATAATATTTATTGGAATTTAAACCTGATATATTTATGAAATTAAAGAACATATAATTTACATCATAATACAAAATAATGGAGAAATAGAATCTCCCTCAAATAGATGAATATCTCACCAAGTGCGCCTCACTCCATGGAGCTGAAATATGGTGAGAAAATTTGAGATGAAAGGAAGAACAAGCGGAAATTTGATGTGTCTAAGAGATTCTGTAGCTTGCACCTGTAACTAAGAAACCATTTAATCTCCTTGAAATACTTGATTGGCCTCTCCCAACGCCAACTAGGATGGGAATCTTTCACCCTCGAAATTGGCTAAGGCAAGAACTAGTCATCCACTAGCTCTCTCTCTTCACAACAAGAAATTTCACAAATGATCAAAAGGGAAATTATCTTGGTTTATTCATGTATTTTATAAAATTCCTTAGCATTATAAGTTTCCCAATCCATCCACAAACTCAACCCAAGTCGAATTAGGGTGTTTGCTCATGTTTTGACATGTGTCCCCTCTTTCCTAGCCTTCCACCTTCCCCGAATTTGAATAGGATCCCATTGAGCTTCCCAAACTCACATGAGAGCTCTATTGGATGGTATATTTCCACATGACATGACATATATTTAGATGGTATCCTTCATATCTGGCTTGTTTCATAACTGTCATAGAATCTCCATCATTGGTGTCATAGATGTCATAAATGTAAGGGGAATCTAGACAAGTGTCCATGAAACTCCCATTTGGCTCTTCCTCTCCCCATGTAAGTTCCAATTCATCCCAAATTCAACCTATGAAGTATATGGACAAGTATATTAACCTTATAATCCATCCAAAAACATTATGATTCCCATAGATTCGAGATTGAAAGAGGAGGATGCCATTTAACATAGGAATTCTAGCTTGAGTGGGCCCCATAGTCTCCATGTGTCTCCATTCTTAATAGCCATTTAATTTTTCACTTGAATTCATTTAATTAAATCCATTAAATAAGTATTTATTCCTTCTAATGTATAAACACCATTTATTAGCTCCCTTATTAACTTTCCAATGTTTCCACCCAACTTAGGGAACTAGTAGGATTGATGGAATTTTCCTGCTATGCAATTATTTAAAATGGGGGCATTACACTTTACCTAATTTTCTATGCTATGAACAAAACCCATGTTTTATTTTATCGATATTCATCTTTATCTACTCGAAAATTGAGGTGGAAGTTGGTTGGTTGAAAACTGCTTCTAAATAATAGGAAATCTTTGACCATGTGATGGAGGTTCAACGTGTGAGATGGGTGAGATATGAACAACCCAAATCCATATTGGGATGTCCAGAAAAAAAAATCCATGTGGACAATTGTTCCTAGAGGTGGTGGACATATTTCAACCGATGAATTGACAATGAAAGTTGGTACAGGAAGCTAGCACAGGAAATGGCGGTACCGAAAGTTGCATGTTTTGGTACCATGTTCTGATACCATAAGCAATCTACGAATATTGGTATTGGAAATTATGCTAGGTACAAGAACTGAACTCATGAAAACCATGATTAATAAAACCAAGTATAATAATCTTTAATCTATTAAAAATGAAGGAGAACGATCATGACTTAACCACTAAAGTACAAATAAGTATAACATAGCATTTCACTAGAAATGGAGTGATCAATGGATGAAAGATGTGAAAAATGGTTAAATGGATGACTATAAATGATGGTAAATGGCGACAAATCAACAACCCAATAGTGGTGAACATACACATTGGAGATAATTTATGCTTGAGTTGTTAGACATTGTATTGATGCTTACGTGGCACACTTGGAACATTAGATACCTAGTGGGCATGATGAGATTCTTCATGATGCACACATGGAGAGTTGTTTGCTTGATTGAAGAACAATTCACCTTGGAGGAGTATTGGGCATCTTGGAAGAAGAAATTTAACCCTAGATGGCATGGAGACACTTGGTTTCTTGCATGGGACTTGTACTTGACTTGAATATGTTTGAGTTGATGAACGATCATGTAGGTGTAGTGGACTTATGTTAATATTTTGAGAAATAATGAAAATATTTGAACTTTAAAAATTATATAAATGAACCAATCAACATATGAATCTCATAATCAAATCAGCCACACAAATCATTCATCCACACAAGACAAGATATACCCTGGGGAAAATCCTCAAAACAGGGAGGATGAAAAACCCCAACAATTATTCAAAGTATAATAGATAGATTTGCAGAGAATGAATTTTACAATACTAGATTTCACGATAAGGGAGAATATAGAGCAATAGAGAATACTAATAAATTATATCAAGTGTAATGAACTTTCCATGTGATCGACACGTTGATAACAAACCAAAATCACTTCCATGCAAATTAGCGTGAATGGTTTCATTCCAATTATGCATACATGCAATACAGTTTCGAATTTCCTTTATGGAATAATAATTCCTTACATGGAAATATTCATCATGCACAACTAATGTGCCATACCTTCAATCATGAACATTAAATGATAGTTTATTGTCATCGGAGTGAACTTCATCTCTAAATTAATATTAATGATCACTCAGTTAACATGATAACTTAAGTGTCATGGTGTTTTAACTCGAGTGTTGTCCATGCAAAACATGTTATTTATGATTATTAACTTTGCATGGATCATTGTAAGTTTATTTAATTAACTAAAGCTTTATAACTGGAGCTTTTTAACTAGAGTTCATCCAATCTTCTTCTTGGGAAATTTTGATTTCTCTTAGGAATTATCTCTTTTATTTCTTATCTCTTTATCTTTTTTGCATGGTCTATGTGTTAACACTTATCATCTATCATATTATATTATACTCGGAAAATTTTCACATGCTATGATCATATTATATTACCTCGGACCATATAGTCATATGCTAAAGTTTTTCATTCTATAGGTGATCAATCTCTAGAGGAGACTTAATAACTTTATCCATATTGAATGATGATGGTTAGTAATATATTGCATAACATTTGTGCTTCCATATACAAAATCACTTCACCTCCATGACAAGAAATCATCCCATAGGGTACCATCTATGAGAATACTTGATATAACTCACAAGTACACAGTCTTGATATCACTCACCAAAATTTACAATACAACACTGCCACCTCAATCATATGAGGATATATATGGGACTTTATATAAATCACAAGTCCCGACTTGATATAACTCACAAGTTCAAAGAATGACTCCTGATGTTGTAAAATCAATACTCCCTCTCAGTGAGGGAAGCATTCTCTGTTATTCCAGGAATTGTCTGTCATACTAGTCATTCTATGCCATACTAAGCATTTTCTTCCATACCAGAAATTTTCTGTCATACCAGCCACTTTCTGCCATACCTATCTTGTCTCAGAAGTAACAATAATTCATTACAGATAGAGGCTAAGTTGACACATCTATATTCTTGCAATCTTCTCTTCAAATAAAATGTATTGAAATTTTACCTTACAGGACCATAACTCTGATGAAGTGATACTTCATCTTAATGTATTTAAAATAAACATGAAATATCTAGTTTTTAGAAATATTGACCCAATAACTATAGCCTCAAGTATTTAACCCTAGTAGGTAGCTTCCCAATCTACACTACTCCTTGGCAGGTAGTACTATCCACAATACACTTTTCTTATGTAGTACTCACTGATATACACCTTGCTTTTGTAGTACTAGCCACAATACACTTAGATTTTGTAGTACTAACCACAATACACAGCTAATCCAAATCTATATCATAAGTCTAGTACGTATCAAAATATGATAAAGAACTTATTCTAATGTGCCTCAAAGGTAATCTAACATGTTCTTAGTAGTAAGCATAAAATTCAACAGGTCTACTAAGTATCTTAAGAGACCAACAAGCTACTTACCCATGGTAGCATCATCTGGATCCAATCTAGAATGTAGTTTCCTTAAACTAGAAACTATAGATTTAAAATCCATCATGTACAAAATAGATTTAAATGTGTACAATTCTTGTAGAATTAAAATATCATCTTTCCTTTCAATCTCCAACATTTGTTGAATTCTAGAATCTTCCACTATTAAGAAGTTCTCTGTGATTCTTTTCAAGGTCGGATCACTTTCACAGTGATTTCATATTCTTCTCTTTATACCGCATCACCCTACTTAGCCAACTATGTGGGTAAATGGCCACTCCAATAGGTTTGACTACTCCCCAACAGTCCTGACTATAACTCTTCTCGAGTATCCAATAGTATCTTAGACTTTGACTATGTCTCTATTCATGTGGAATCTCTCTACAATAGATATTGCATCCCCTAGCTATCTGAGCCATATACCATGAATAAATGGTGGGGGATTTATTTGTTGCTTCCCATGAAGACACATCAATACTCTCTCTTCAACTAGAGGAGTCTTTATGTATTACACCAAGCTTCACACTCGGTGAGAATGTCAGTAATCCATATTGGATATGTACTACATCTGCATCTGAATAGGACTCCGACTATGAATTATCATATATCATATTCATAACTCTTATTGTTTGCTAATCACCATAGGAGATATAAATCACTCATGAATTCCAAAAGATATATTGAATCACTTATATCGCTTACAAAAGATATGACTCAATCTTTTCCACTCAAGAGATATTACTCACTCTTGATTTTTCAGCATGACTATCTGGATAGAGATTATACCTGGCCCATTCACCACTAGCCATATGACTGAAGCTCCATGAGCAAGTGTTTTCCCAATATTTCTCATTTGTAGATATGTATTGGAGTTGTACCATGTCTCAGATATAACTAACTAGGAACCTATTGAAGCTTTACTACTTTACAATATGCTCTATTTGAAGCGACATCTTTGATGTGATATTTCTCGATCATTGCACTAGTTAGAGTTCAAATATTCTTGAAAAAATATTTTACTATCCAAGAGATATTTGAGTCTACATACACTTGTACCAAGTAGGTATAACCTTAACACATGATTTTTTGTACATGTCTATGTATAGACTGCAAAGCATACATTCCATCTCGATATAACCAAGTACATCTCAACCGATTTTTTAGATCCTCCAAATATGAAATAAGAATAAAATTCATCATCATATGTGTGGCCATGGAATTACAGTCCATCATCCTAAAAATATTTAGGATCTCTACTACATATTTTCCTTAGCTGAGGAAAATCTTATCTTGTTTCTACCACACCTATATTTACAAGAATCATAACAGGATTCTTGAATACAGTGATATGCTTCCTTCTAAATATGATACCCACGTATATCTCCTTTTAACGGGATGTACATCGTTCATTTTTACTTATTCATTAGGAGATAGTGAATCTAACTTCTCCCTCTCACCATTGGGATGTGAGAATCATAATATGGGTCCTCTATCTATGTCTAAAATATATTGAATCTCTTTTGACACATGAATGCAAATAAGATAAACTAACTACCTTCAAGATTCTTCTTCATATTCCAGAACAGTATTAGGGATTCTATTATGGATACTTCTCATAGAAACATAGGAACCTCCTGATCTTCTCACAGAAGCTTCTCGCTTCACAACATCTCGCTCTCTTTGTGGATCAAATATTGGAATCACTACATTTTCAATATTTTTCATTCTCTGCTTGTAGTACATAGAATATATTCATTCCCTACAAGCCAATTTTAGTCAATTTATTAGCAACGTTGCATAATCCACTCTTGACAAATATCTTATACAGACATGCAAACATTTTAACCAATGTTTTAGTATGACCATATTTCATTAAATTTAATCACATGAATACTTCAATGTATTTGCAATGGTTCACTTGGTTAAGTACATATATTAACCAATGTTTTATCATAACCCATTTCTAATCTCATGTAATGTTATGCAACCCTATATTCATATCTCATGAAAAATATATGCAGCCCTAGGTTCTTCTTTAATCAATCATAACATATATTTTCATGAGTTTTACTATTTACCAATAAAAAAAAGATAGTAACATTTAATTTTAATTATATTATCCCATGACATCATTCCTAATACCATGAAAACATATCTCTAATTAACTGTAATGGAAACACTTTCAAAACCCCTTAGAGCTGATTTATAAAAGCATATAACAAACAAAATATAAAAAATTATCTCGTATTGTTTTGTGTGGGCTCCGTCTTGATCTTGCTTCCTTGCGTAGATTACCAGAGTCCCTTGGTATAGTTATTCTTCATTCATGAAAACTTGCTGCATCTTTAATTTTCAAATATGGATCCATGCATGCGGTAGCGAATCTCTGCATGGGGAAACTGGATCTCATGCAGCCTAGAGCAAATGTTCTCCTTTAGGAAAAAAATATTCCAACGATATCATCATATTCTTTGGATGAGTTCTTAATCCTATGAGGATATTCTTATATGCAAAATATATTGAAGAAGGATAAGATCCAATCCACAAATACCTAGGGCGTTCAAACAATTCATCTAGTTTTGAAAACCGACCATAATAAAAATTCTAAAAAATTCACCTTCAAATACATGAGAGTATCTCCCAAATCGTTTTGAATTTTCAAAACTCTCTAGACATGAAGGTGAATGATCCCATTCAAGAAGTGGGTTTTCAATGGTTTTGGTTGATTCCTCACGGTTTGTTCATAAATGATCCACAAAATTTGTTTCTTGGAATAGTGACGAGAGCAGTTTCCTCCCTTTCTTCATTTTTTCCATGAGGGTAAGATTTTATTCCTTAATGCATACCGACTTGATTTGTATTTGACCTGAATTGGATGAAGGTTCCTCAATTACTGTCGATTCATATTTATCCTCCAATATGTTCAATACCTCACCTTCCAAGTGTTGAAATTGGAAGTTCCCTTGATATCGTCTTCCAGTCGATTGTAGATCGATGCCATGGATCTCAAACTTTTCTCAAATCCTTAGGATCATGTAGGCTTCTCATTTCTTGCACAAACTCATCTCCTTTCGTCCTATGCTCAGATACCATGTTAATATTTTGAGTGATAATGAAGATCTTTGAACTTTAAAACTTTTATCAATGAACCAATCAACACATGAATATCATAATCAAATCAGCCACACAAATAATTCATCCACACAAGAAAAGATATACCCTGGGGAAAATCCTCAAAACAGAGAGGATGAAAAACCCTAACAATTCTTCAGAGTATAATAGATAGATTTACAGAGAATGAATTTTACAATATAATATTTCTCGATAAGAGAGATTACAGAGCAATAGAGAATACTAATCAACTGTATCAAGTGTAATGAACATGCCATGTGCTCAACACATTAGTAACAAGCCAAAATCACTTCTATGCAAACTAGTGTGCATGTTGCATGTCAATTATGCAAAAATGCCATACAATTTTGAATTGACTTTATGAAATACTAATTCTTTAAATTGAAATATTCATCATGCACAACTAATGTGCCATAACTTCAATCATGAACATTAGCTGATATTTAATTGTCATCAGAGTGAGATTAATATCTAACTTACTATTGATCACTTAGTTAACATGGTAACTTAAGTGTCGTGTTCCTTCAACTCAAGTGTCATCCATGCAAAACTCTTTAGTTACTATTATTAACTTTGCATGGATCATTGTAATTTTCTTTAATTAACTAAAGATCATAAGATTTAACTGAGGTGCTGATTTAGGAATTATTATTTAACTAAAGGTTTATAACTAGAATTCATTCAGTCTTCTACTTGGGAAATTTCAAATTCTCATAGGCATTATCTCTTATCTTTTCTGCATGGCCTATGCGTTAACATTTACCATCTATCATATCATATTATACTTTGAAGAATTGTCACATGCTATGATCATATTATATTACGCCCAACTATATAGTCATATGCTAAAGTAATTCACTCTAGAGGTGATCAGTCTCTAGAGGAGACATGATAACTTTATCCATCTCGAATGACCATGGTTAGTAATTTATCACATAAAGTTTGTTCTTCAATATACAAAATCACTTCACCTCCATGACTGGAGGTCCATCCCAAAGGGTATTGTCTATGAGAATACTTGATATAACTCACAAGTACCTACTTGATATAACTCACAAGATTTTACAATACAACACCAACGCCTCAATTATATATATATATATAGTACTTGATATAACTCACAAGTTTGCAGAATGACTCATGATGTTGTACAATCAACGATTTAGAGGTACAAATTGATTAAGAGACAACATTGTAACTTTAGATGCATTTGAAGGAGGAATGCTCAACCTTGATGTATTCCTTGTTGAATGTGCATGTCATCGAGTTTGACATGTATCAAGATCACTCCACATGTGGTCCTGTCTTGAGTAGAGTTACGTTGATTGTACTAGATTGGGTAAATAGTGATATATATATATATATATATA
>LPNX010867453.1:1498-30713 GCA_001517045.1 Pseudotsuga menziesii
TAACTTTGAACGCAAAGAAACCCTAAAGTGTTGGGAGTGTAATGGACCACATTATGCCTCAGTCTGTACTAATTGGAAAAAGACTATCAGTAATATCCATACCATACAGGAGGAGATGAATGTTGGAGACTTAGCGAGGGCTATGCCCAGGATCAATGTAGCCTTGGAGAATCGACAGGGAGACTATCAAAATTCCATGGTGGAATTAGAAGGTATGATAAACCAACCCCCTACAGCTATTTTAATTGATCCAGGAGCTAGTCTCAGTTATATTTCACCTAAATTGGTAAAAAAATGTAAGCTTCATGTTGAAAAATTTGAAAATTCTTAGTTGGTTAAGTTAGCTACTGGTGCAAAAAGGAAGGTAACTTGTTTTGTAAAGGAATGTGCAGTAGTTATGGATCAATTTGAAACTATTGTAAAGCTTAATGTACTACCTCTTGGTTCTTACGATATACTAATCGGTATGGATTGGTTAGAGCAACATAGGGTGATCTTAAACTGTTATGATAAAACTTTTACTTGTATAAATAATCATGGAAAATCAATAAGTGTAAAGGGAATCCCTAGAAAAACAACCATAAGGCAAATTTCTACTCTGCAACTTAAGAGAGATGTTAGGAAAGGTTGTAAATCTTATGCAGTAACAATAACTTATGAGGAAAATATAAATAAAACAGATAAATTAAAATTGGAGGACATACCAGTTTTAAGAGAGTATGCTGATGTATTTATGGAAGGAATTCCGGGACTACCTCTGAAAAGGGAACTAAATTTTACCATTGAGCTGGTACCTGGTACAGTTCCCAGCTCAAAGGCCCCTTATTGAATGAATATACTTGAACTTAATGAACTAAAGTCACAATTAAAAGAACTTATTGACAAGAAGTATATTCGACCTAGGGTGTCTCCCTGGGGGGCACCTATCATCTTCGTTAAGAAAAAGGACGGAACTATGTGAATTTGCATAGATTACCGTCAGTTGAATAAGATGACTATTACAAATAGATATTCATTGCCTCACATAGATGATCTATTTGATCAACTATGTGGAGCCACGGTGTTTTCGAAAATTGATTTAAGGTCTGGATATCACCAAGTTAGGATTAAAGATGAAAATATCTTTAAAACAGCTTTTAGGACTCGATATGGTTATTACGAGTTTGTCGTCATGCCATTCAGGCGTACTAATGCCCCAGCTGTTTTTATGTGTTTAATGAACAACATTATGCATAAATATCTAGATAAGTTTGTGGTCATGTTTATCGATGACATATTAATCTATTCGAAAACCGAATAAGAACATAAAGAACATTTAAGAATTGTTTTGCAAGAGTTACAAGATCGTCAACTCTTTGCAAAGTTTAGTAAATGCGATTTCTTTAAGGATAAAATTCAGTACTTAGGCCATGTGGTGACTAAGGAAGGGATTTCAGTGGATCTCGAAAAGATAAAGGCGATTGAAGATTGGCCGGTTCCTAAGGACGTAACTGATGTTCGATCCTTCATGGGAATTACCGGTTATTACCGGAGGTTCATTGAAGGCTTTTCGAGAATCACAAATTCGATAACTTCTTTGTAGAAGAAAGGAAATAAATTTGATTGGAACCAGAAATGGGAGGATAGCTTTTAAAATTTAAAAACTTTATTAACCAGCGCAACTATTTTAAGAATAGCTGATCCAAATAAAGAATTTATAGTGTGTACTGACGCCTATAATGGTGGGTTAGGCAGAGTATTGACTCAAGAAGGGCATGTTATTGCTTATGAGTCTAGGAATTTAAAAATTCATGAAAATAATTATGCAACTTATGATCTGGAATTAGTTGTTGTGATACATGATCTAAAGATGTGGTGTCATCACCTAATTGGTAGAAAATTTATTCTAATGACTGATAGTAAAGGACTGAAATATATGTTAGATCAGCCTAATCTAAATGATAGACAAGCTAGGTGGCTAGCTTTTGTAAGTAAGTATGATTTTGAAATTCAGCACATTAAAGGGAAAGAAAATAAAGTTGTTGATGCATTAAGTAGAAATGCAAGACTGAACTATACAGCAGTTATCAGCATGTATACAACGAATCTAGATGAACAACTTAAAGCAGGGGTAGAACAAGATGAAATTTACCAAAATTTACAAGCTAAAACAAAAGAAAATCCAACATAAATCTTAAGTAAAGGATAAAGTTTGAATGAAAAATGATTTTTACTGTACAAATAGATAATATATGTACCTAATGTACCTAAAGTTAATTTGTTAATTTTAGGTGAAATCCATAAAACTCCATACTCAGGCCATCCAAGTTATCAGAAGACTGCAACTATGTTAAGAAAAGAATATTTTTGTCCAAACATGAAGACTGAATTGGTAGAATATATCGTTAGGTGTTTTGAATGTCGGCAGGTGAAAACTGAACATCAACACCCAGCTGCATTACTTCAGCCATTGCCCATTCCTAGCTGGAAATGGAAGATAATTAGCTTAGATTTTATTACTCGACTGCCTAAAAATCAGAATTTAAATGATTCTATCATGGCAGTGGTCGATAAATTAAGTAAAGCAGCCCACTTTATACATGTTAAAACTACATATAAAGCTGCAAACATAGTTGATATTTTTTTAAAGCAAATTTTTCGATTGGATGGGATACCGAAAGTTATAATCTTAGATAGAGACCCTAAATTCAGAGGTAAATTTTGGAAATCTCTATTTAAAGGATTAAACACTACATTAAATTTTAGTACTTCATTCCATCCTCAAACAGATCGGTAGACTGAAAGAGTAAATCAAGTACTGGAATATTTACTAAGAATATATGTGAAAGACCAGCCAGGTAAATGGGAGGATTATTTGCATCTCGTAGAATTTGCTTATAATAATAACTATCAAGCGTCAGCCATATTTAGTCCTTTCGAAATATTATATGGAAGGAAATGTAATACTCCTATCTCTTGGAGTAATCCGGTGGATAGATTAGTATTAGGTCCTAAAATGTTGAAGGAAATGGAAGAAATTGTAAAGCAGGTACAAGGTAATTTGAAAATTGTGCAGGATCGACATAAAAGTCAAGCAGACCTTAAAAGAACTCCAATGGAGTTTCAAGTAGGTGAACATGTGTTCATCAAGGTGAGACCCAAAAACAGCTCTCTGAGGTTGGGTAGTTGTGCCAAACTAGCACCTCGTTACTATGGACCATTTGAAATACTGTCCAGGATGGGACAAGTAACTTATCAATTAACATTACCACCGAATTTAAGAGTTCATAATGTTTTTCACATTTATGTATTAAAGAAATATGTCCATGATGCTACTCATGTTGTTAACTGGAATGATGTACAGGTGGAACCAGAAGAAGATTTTCTGGTGGAATTGGACTGTATCCTCGGGTGGAGGGAGATCACACTTCGGAACCGCACCATTGGTTAGGTGAAGGTGCAATGGAAGCACCTTAGTGCAGAGGAAGCCACCTAGAAATTGGAAAGTAATATGCGGGATGCATATCTAAATCTGTTCCATGGGAATTCTGAGGACGAAGAATAAATAACATCGAGGATAATGTTATACTTTAAGGTGGTGTGTATGTCACATGCCCCAATTTTGCAAAAACAATTTAATATTATTTGAGGAAAATATGTTAAATTTTATGTCAAGAATATTTAATCTAAATTCTGCATATTTTATTTATAAATAAATAAAGGAGGAGACAACAGCTTAGGAGATCTATTAAAAGAGTGTTTACTTGTCAAATTGGTGGAGGAGACTGGGTGGAGAGAAAACATACATGTGGCAGTATCCTCAAACCACTTCCAACTATTGCAGGTGGAAACCTCCCTACATTTGGGGTCATGATTCTCCAAGAAAGTGGAATCAAGGCAGGTGGCTCAATTAATGAAAACTGACCCA
Source organism: Pseudotsuga menziesii (assembly GCA_001517045.1). Classification (NCBI taxonomy): domain Eukaryota; kingdom Viridiplantae; phylum Streptophyta; class Pinopsida; order Pinales; family Pinaceae; genus Pseudotsuga; species Pseudotsuga menziesii. The sequence continues at coordinate 5,406 of LPNX010867453.1, forward strand.
AAAGACCTAGGCAATCTTTATAAAAGTTGCCATTGAAGAGAGCTGGAGGCGGCTTATTTTTCTAGAGAAGTGATCATTCAGGTTTAATGAATGTACTCCAAAGAAATTAAATGGAAGGGAAATTTGGAAAGTGTTTGAGGGGATAACTGTTGATTGATCTAGTGTAGCTTTTAAGCTGAAGATCATACTGTTGAGAGCAGAGTATTTACTGAGGTATTGAATTAGTCAGTTGATAGAGAGTTCTACTATTGCATTCTCCACCAGTTCTCAGCCAAGAAGACTAGGAACAGGCTCGGGGGTCCTGAGGAAGCGTTGTTTGAGTGCTCTCCAGGAGATTGGTAGGGAGGAATGGCCTCCTAACGCTGTTGTTGTCTATCCTCATCAGGTTCTAAGTTATTTCATTTTACTATGTTAGTTAATTAAATATTAGATAACTGTTATATGAATGCTATCAGTTCAGTTTGTGAAATGTTTGAGTTAGTATTTTTATTAAATTATTTTAGAAATGAAATGGATTTAGAAAATAATGTGTTAGAATGTAAATAATTTCTAGACTATGTTTTTCCACACTTGAAAATCAGGTCGTACTCTAGCATAGGTAGAATGTTTAAGTAGATAGGAGAATTAAAATAGTATATAGGATTGTGTAACTATAGATAATAGAATAATTTTATTTCAATGTTAAAATATTACGGAGGAAAAACAATGTTATGATTTATTTCTATTTCTCTATTTTCATTTAGTATAGCTGAATGAAATACAACAAAAAAACTATATTAGAGTTACAATGAGTACATACAGTTAAGTATATAAACATGCTTCTAACCACATAGTTTATCTTCTAACATTATAAACTAAACCTAAGACTAATATTTAATATAAACTAGATAGGGTTATATTAAAAGTCCTTAATTTATAAAGAGTAAACATAGTTACCGAGTTTATTTTCTATCCTTTTGAGAACTCTGAATAAATTCTACATGACAATTTAGTAAATAAAAGCAATGTAAACATAAACAATAACTAGTATAAAACTGAATATTTATATATGTAGAAACTATTTTACATTTACCATACAGGCTTTTACCTGTGAAGGAAAAACTTCAAGGTCGAAACCCTAACCAATTTATTTAACTATTATAAATCAAAACATCTAAGTTGTAATCTATTTACATTGATAATTATATAAATAAACGTTAGTCTACTATAGAATGTTTACAGTCTTTTCAGAAAACAAATGTCTTTTATAAACAAGCAAGATAACTACAGTTACAAGTTAAAAATATCACAACACACCTGTAATAATTCAACCCAATTAACAAGTAGGAAAACCTAATTAATAATAAATTGAAGAACTTAATCCGACAAGGGCTTCATTTCAGGAAAACCCTAGCTTGTATATACTGGACACGCAAGTTTAAATATTATAAATTTCACTTTTTTGACTGGTCTACAGTCCTTATATTAACATTAAGTTCTTAGAAAAGTTAGCTTAAACAGTAATTTTCTTCTTTGACAGCGAAGAAAGAAAGACTATAATTACCCAAAATCATAGATTACAAAATTACAAAAACCATTGCAAAAACGAGACAGAGCTCGAAGTTAAAAATATTCTTAAAACCAAATGTATTACATTGATAGGCCATAAGGATAAAAACTTAACCAAGATACATCACACAACTCAAGGCCGGTATAACCCAACATCATAAGCAAGGGTTTATAACATTAAAATGGAAAACAAATTATTAAAACCTCCTATTAAACAAAGAGACTGAGCAGGCTTCCAAGCACAGAGTTCTCCTTCAGTAACCCTAAATACAAGGAGGGCGAAACCCATCTGAACTCAGGGCTTACCGGTTAAATCCACGAAGCCCCTAAAGGTGATGGTCATGTGTCTTTCATTGAAGCTTGGAATGGCCACGATTCCTGTACAAGCATTGATACTGAGCGTTAGTTCAAGGCTTATTTCGTTAACATTAAAAAAATGTAACGATGTTCATAATTTGATAGAGTCTGCATTGTAAAAACTGAGATATATTTACCTATAAATAAAAGAGTTTCAAACAGTGAAGAGACTGTCACCAGCTGCGTAATGCACCCACAAAATCTCCAAACCCTATGAAAACTGTGGAGCACAATCGATAGCAAAGAAGCTTAGCTTTACAACGTAGTGACAGGTCACGAAACAGAGCAAAACTGAGCTTTGGACGACCGAGAGCCAAACACAAGAAAAAACAAAGTAAATACTCGCATGGTAAATTTCACAACTAAGAAGTTTGGAAACCAAGACCAAGCTCAGGAAAACCACAGCAACGTCAAACAAAATCCTTGGAGCAAGCTAGTAGAGGAACAACCCTCACAGCCGCCATGGAAACTTCACAATGCAACCCACAGGCCAGCGAGAACTTTGGAGGCAAATAATAAAACAAATAGGGTTTACAAGATTTTTATATCACCAATACATGGACAAGAGGTGACCACGTTCCTTCCAATACTTTTAACCATGGAAGGGTCAAGTCCATAGTTCATTTGTGATTTCAATCATCGAATTATTAAAACAATGATTTAATCAAACCATGCACAAACTATGGAGTACGCTTATATATATCACCAATTTTCATACATAAACTATATCATAATGTATGATAGCTTCGAGATTGCGTATTGATTAATGATGATCTCTTAAGGTTGACCTTAGTGAAAGGTTGTAACAACCTTGTCATTTGGATAATCCAAGTGTCGATCATACTTTAGGACCTTTCTAATTTATACTTGCAGAACGATGATAAAATATGCACATTTTATATTCGAAACTTATCACTTGTAAACTGGCAGATTTGGGTGGTTATATTATATGGAGTTTGAATAGAATAGTAAAAGTATATTAAACATTACAATTACAAGGCTCGACCTTGATACAAGCTCTCATAGATAATCGTTGCTTACTCAATTGGTCAGTAATAATATTAGACTCTATCATTATTTGGCAAAGATAGTATGGGATTGTTTATTTATATCTGTTCTTAGCATAATATAATAACTTGGGTCATATTAGTTTACACTTAGGGTAAAATTCAGATTAAAATCTCTAGGTAGAAAAATCTACCATAATAGATATCATAAACATTAACTTATTATAAGTGATGCATTATGGTAATAGTAAATCACAATGGAATAAAGCATCCTCAAGGTCGATAATCGTTGGAATAACACTGATACTATATTACCTATGACTTAGTCTTGCGAAAGTAATGATAGATAGTATTCCATTATGCAGTGAAGCATTCAATTACAATAACCAAACTTATAATGTCAAAGAGATTTCCAAGCATTAAGATTTCTAAAGCATGCAAGTAATAATCAGTTTGGTATATTATAAAATAATATGGTAATATAGGTTGTTACTATAGTAAATGCAACAAGGCGATAATGTAAGTACGGAGGTTTATAACTTGTTAGTGAGCATTTTTATTTTACATACAAGTAACAGGTTGATAATTTCCATAACTAGTAAGCTAGCGACAAAATAGAAACATGTACTCTGTTGGAAATCTTTACTATCCAGATTGATAGAAGTCCTTCATGAAATAAAAGACAGTTACTTTACCTCATCAGAGCTTGCTTTTAAATAGTCAGATAATTACTAGCATTTTACAAGGAACATACGTACTTGTTGCTACTTTATGAATTAAACCCCTACTTGATCGAACATTACCTGTTAACCTGTAAGAACCAGCAGTCCATCTGCGTTAGCATAAGTGCTAAGTAAGCCCAAGTTTTCAAAGATAGATTTCACCTACTTGACAAAAAGTAAATTTATTAGTAAAACTGAAAGAAAGCTGTGTGCAGATCCATCTCTTATACTTTACACAAACATGAAATCTATATTAGTTAACGTAATATGAAAATGATTAATACTAAGTGTTAGATTGTTTCATTTTCTGCTAACCGCTAGTAGTTAGTAAACTGCGTATTCAGACATTTAATGCTATCTTAAAAAATTTAAATTTTTATGAAATTTTGGGGTTTTGACAATGTCGTTGACATTTAATGAAGTACCATGAAAAATAGATACTATGTGATGGGTATGATTTTTGAATTGTTTGTATCTAGTATGATTAATAGTAGATAGTTTGTTTATTACATTAATAAAATTTACGGTCAATGAGATTTTGGTATATTCCAACACAAAGGAATATCTATTATTATAAAATATTGTAGTATAACCATGTAGATATATACTTTGAAGTGACAATGGAACAACCATTTCGATCTATATAAAATCTGTTACAAACATCCAAAATTGATCGACACCTCATGCTAGGGCTTGAGCATGGGCACACAAACATGAGCATGATGATAGTTAGGAGAGAGGGAGAATGAAGTGGGATGGGATGAAGGCCACCACCACCTTTGCTTCCATTATAGTCAATTTGTCCCACAGAGACTTACACTCTAGAGGAGAAGTGAAAGACTTCTACAAGCCCTAGGAATATCATTGTGGATTTAACTCATTGGTGTATTCTTCTCCATAATTCCTTTTAGTGATGGATGGAAAGAATAGGAATCAAGCCATTAATGCCCTTAGGTAACTCCATATTTCCCACCTTCGCATTCCTGAATGTTTATCTTAGTTGTCTTAGCAGCAACAATGTTGACATGTATTGTCTTAGTGACTTGTTTGGTATCATTCCGAGCTGCATGCAATCAACAATTCAAAATCATTGAAATTACTACACATTTTTGAGCAACAAATTTACAATAACATAATCAATATAATTCTATAATGTCTGGCTAATCTTAATTATGATCCCATTTTGGAATCAATAACACATGGAATTTGAAATTATTTTTTCTCATAAGATATACAGACAGAGTTGATATAAATATGTGGTGGATCAATACATTTTGTTTCAACATTTTATGAATGCACATGTTCATGGGGCTGGTTTCCCAAATGGTTAAGGCCATGGTAGCATCCTCTTCGTTGGTCGGAGGGTCGAGGACGTTATAGTGTGGTATCAGAGCTCATATTGCAGCATGGGCTTGAATGAGCCATGAAGGATGTAGTGATAGAGGCAGGATTTATTTCTGCCCAACAGATTTCAGTGAATGACTGGAAAATTCAAAAAAAAATTGTGTAAGTGTTTGAAATGTCGGTTTGTCGGAACACTTAGTGGGAAGGACTTCCGATGTAGCAGAGAGATAGGCGGAAGCACACCCGACGGAGGACAGTTGGAAGGAAAATTGTGGAAAATTTTCCAAGTATGTGACGTCCGTCGGCAAGAAGATAGATGTTGGGTTCGCCGACACCACGGAAGAATTTAGCAGTTTGTCAATCCACCATTGCAGCTACAGAAGGGACTAAAATTTCGATGCAACAATGTTAGTGGTTCCGATTGCCGACAATAGGAAAGCTTCGAAATTTGGTTTAAGTGTTGAAAGCGTCAGCGAAAAATAGTTGATTGAGGACCCGCCATTGCGGATGGATAGATAGCTACACTCCCGACGGGTAAGGCCTTCGACCACCGAAGCCGTAAAGAAAGAAAGTTAAAAAAAAATTCTAAGGCCCAAAATCGTTGGCTATCAGAAGAAGATAGTGCTTCGTGCTTCCGCCGTTGCGAAAGCCTAGAGCACTAGCCTTTCGACCAAGAGAGATGGCTGATGCTGATCATGTTATTCCTTAGTATATTGGGCCACCGATTGGGAAAGGATCAAAGATGATGAGCTACCATTGCAGCTGCTGAACGAACTAACCCACTAACACTTTAGTCTTCCACTCATCGATGCCGAGGTGTTAGTGGATTATGGAGCCGACAGAGTCAGTGGAAGATTGAGAAAGTTTTCTCTCATAGAAGAAGAAATTTTCAAAAATTGTCTAAGTGTGGAGCCATCGGTGATCGGCGAGGGTTAGCTGTTTGGATCGGCGAAAGCTAGTGGATTGAACATCCACTGTTGCAGCTAACTAGTGAACTATCCTTCCGATGGATAGAGGCTTCAACCATCGATGCTATGGGAGACAAGCCAAGAATAAAATTCAAATTTTCTCTAAGGCACGAGATCATCAGCCATCAGGAAATGTTAGTGGATCGGATCACCTATCGAAACATGTTCAATGAAAGTTTGAGAATCCACCGTTGCGGCTGCTTAGTCGACTATCTCTTTGACAAACTTATCCTCCAGTTGCCGATGCCAAAGCAGTAATGAACAGTAACCTCGAGGGGCGGCGACAAACAGTGGATGACCGACGATGGATAGGGGAAGTTTTTGTCGATAGGAAAGAAAAGGATCAGTGGAAAATAGTTGATTGGTTTCCGCCGTTGTGGATTCCTAGAGGGCTGAGAGTCCAATGCCAAAGTGGGATGATGTTCTGACCATGGAAAAAACTGTGATCCGCAGAAATTATAAGGGGATTGTTGGCCACCATTACAGAATGATAGACCACTGCAGGCCTAATACACGGAAGGAATTAGACAAGCAACTCGCCAATAGGAAGTCTAGATGTTTGTCTACGGAAACGGTAGGAAGATCACTTTCCGCCGTTGCAGCTGCAAAAAGGACTATGCACCCGATGCACAGTGGTTTTTCTCGCTGATACAGATCATAAATCTAGTTGTTTTGACCACCATAGAATCGAAAAAATAGTTGGGAAGAGATTTCAGTGGCCTGTCAGTGGACTACAGGGCTGAACATGGGAGAGAGGAAAATTCTATGTTTTGGCATAATTGTTGTTTTATAAAATTTCCAGAAGAAAAGATAAGTAGTTTTAATTTATGTTAATGTTATGCATCTAACAGTTTGCTATTAACACATTTGTAGAAATTTAGATAACTCCCAAAAGCACTACTCTAGAGAGAACAATGTGGTAAAGCTAGAGGTGGTTCAATCATGAGAACCCATGATGGTTATGATGCTAGAGATTCTTATGAGCGAATATAAGATTCCATGGGAGAAAATGTCCATAATGGGAATGATGACATTGAGTCCAATGGGAGGAGATTCCAAGAGACACCGTCAGATGTTGCAGCCACCATGAGAAGCTTGATCAAATCCCAGGAAGAGCAACATCAGTTGAATGCTGCAATGTTGCTGAGTTTGACAGACTTGCAAAGAAAGATAGACTCTGGACGAGGTACAGCAAGACCAGAAGGTAGTAAGAGCAGTACTAGGAGAAGGAGAAGGACTTCTAGTGGATCATCTAATTCTGAAGAATCCAACAGGGATTCAAGTTCTTCTTCTCATAAAAGAAAAAAAAAGAGACACCATAGGGATCTCTCTCGGGATGAATTTAAGAAAGCTAAACCTCCTACATTTGATGGTGAGGTAAAGACTCGACAAGAGGCTGAAGCTTGGATTATTGGAATAAATAAGTACTTTCAAGTGCATGACTATTTGGGAAACATGAAGGCAAGAGTTTCCATATTCAACCTGAATGAAAGAGCATCCATTTGGTGGGAACACTTCAAGCAAGAAAAGAGGATCAGTGAAAGGAGACTTAAGTGGAAACAGTTCAAGAAGTATTTCAAGCATAAATACCTCTCTGACAGGTATTATGATGACAAGATTAAGGAGTTCCATGAGCTGAGATTGGGACAGCGAACCATGGAAGAATATGCAAATAAGTTTTTGGAGTTGTTGAGGTATGTCCGGTACATCAGAGATGAAAAAGTGAAGGTCCAAAATTTTCTAAGAGGATTACCTCAGTCTTACAAAGATAGAATCGATTTTTATGAACCTAGAACTCTTGAAGAAGAAATAAGGAAGGATAAGTATTGCTATGAGAAAAGCAAAGGTAAACCTGATTACCATAAGGCATGGAAGGACAAGAAGAATGAGAAGTTTGACCAAAGAAAGAAGTGTTTCAAACCTTCTAACTTCAGGAATTAGCAAAAGTAGCCATCTCAAGCTGCAAGTAAGCCAGTTGGAGTGACAAGAGAAAAGCCTAAAGATCCACAACAGAATAGAGGGCCACTTCAATGTTGGAAATGTGGAAGAACCCACATGCGCAGGAATTATCCACTCGAGAATGAGAGTGCAAGGCTAGCTTATATCATTCAAGAAGCAGAAACAGTGGGTCAAGTAGCAAGGGCCATCCCTAGGATTTATGCAGCACTAGAGGACCGCCAAACAGATCACCAGTCAACTATGGTTGAAGTAGCAGGTAAGATTGTTGAGCAATCTGTTTCTATTTTGATTGACCTTGGTTCTACTCACAGTTACATTATTCCTAGAGTAGTGGAGATTTGTGCTTTTAAGAAAGTAAAGCATAGGAAGTCTTGGTTAGTTCAGCTAGCCACTGGAACTAAGAGAAAGGTTAGTGAAGTGGTAGAGAAATGTCCATTAGACATGGATGGATTGGTCACTTGTGTAGATCTGAATGTTCTACTGCTTGGTTCCTATGATGTTCTCATCGGAATGGATTGGTTAGAAGCTCACAGGGTAAAGCTTGAATGTTATAATAAGACTTTCGAATGCATGAATGAAGAAGGGAACCTAGTAGTTGTGAAAGGTATTCCAAAGGTGATTTCAGTACGGTAGATTTCGGCAATGCAGTTAAAGAAGTTCTGTAGGAAGGGTTTCCAGTTTTATGTAGCCCATATTTTGGAGACATCGGGAGATAAAAATCCTAGGTTGGAGGACTATCAAGTGTTACAGGAATTCAGGGATGTGTTTCCTGATGAGATTCCAGGGCTTCCTCCAAAGTGGGACATTGACTTCACTATTAAACTTGTGCCAGGAGTAGCACCAGTGTCCAAGGCACCCTACAAGATGAGTACACCAGAGATGTTAGAGTTGATGATGCAACTGCAAGATTTGTTGGAAAAGAAGTATATCCAACCGAGTGTGTCTCCTTGGGGAGCACCGTTTCTATTTGTAAAGAAGAAATATGGTACACTTAGGTTGTGCATTGATTACAGACAATTGAAGAAGGTTACTGTGAAGAATAAATATCCTTTGCCTAGGATTGATGACCTCTTTGATCAAATGAGAGGAGCAAAGGTATTTTCCAAGATTGACTTGAGGTCTAGTTACCATCAGGTGAGAATAAAGGATGAAGAGATTCATAAGATAGCCTTCAGAACAAGGTATGGACATTATGAGTTTGTAGTGGTACCATTTGGTCTCAAAAATGCACCAGCTACATTTATGTGCCTTATGAATAGTGTCTTCAGCAGATATTTGGACAAGTTTGTTCTTGTTTTCCTTGATGACATTCTTGTTTATTCTAAGAATGAGGAAGAGCATGAGGAGCATTTGAGATTGACATTGCAATTGCTTAGGGAGCATCAACTGTATGCAAAACTGAGAAAGTGTGAGTTCTATAGAGATATAATTCAGTATTTGGGTCACATTACCTCAGAGGAGGGTAGAGTCTGTGGACCCTGAAAAGATTGAAGCCATTATGAATTGGCCTACTCCAAGAAATGTGACAGATGTAAGATATTTTATGGGACTTGCAAGATACTACTAGAGATTCATTGAAGGATTCTCCAGAGTTTCACATGCCATCACTTCTTTGCAAAAGAAGGGGAGGAAGTTCGAATGGACATCGAGGTGTGAAGAAAGCTTCCAGCAATTGAAAAATATTATCACCGGTGTACCAGTATTGAAGGTTGCAAATCCAAAGAAATATTTTGGTGTATGTACTGCTGCATGCGGACAAGGGGTTGGAGGAGTACTTATGCAGGACAACCACGTGATATGTTATGAGTCAAGAAAGCTAGAGGAGCATGAGAAGAACTATGCCACTCATGATCTAGAGCTTGCATCCATAGTGCATGACCTCAAGATGTGGAGGCATTACTTGATGGGTAGAATATTTGAGCTCAGAACAGATCACTGTGGACTGAAGTATATATTTGATCAGCCTACTCTTAATGCTAGGCAAGCAAGATGGCTGGAGTTTTTATGTGAGTTTGATTTTGAAATCAAGCACATAAAGGGAAAGGAAAATAAGGTAGCTGATGGACTCAGCAGGAAGATGCAAGAAATGCATGTGGCATGTGGCATGTGCCAATCGGATTTGAGGCAGCAAGTTGTTAGTCATGTCGCTGGAGATGAATTGTATGAGCAGGTAAAAGACAAATTGCAACATCAAAGTCTTGAGAAGAGGTATGAGGGATATAAATTGGGAGAAGATGGGCTTCTCACTTATAAAGGTAGAATTTATATTCCAGATGGAGCATATTTGAGGATAGTTGTTATGGATGAAATCCATCAAGCTCCATACTCTGGTCACCCAGGATACCAAAAGACAATTGCTACAGCCAGGAAGTAGTACTTTTGTCCAGGAATGAAAAGGGATATGGCTGTGTACATTTCATGGTGTATGAAATGTCAATAGGTAAAGGTTGAGCATCAACACCCTACAGGTTTGTTGCAGCCTTTTCCAGTTCCGGAATGGAAATGGGAAATTATTTCCATGGATTTTATTACGGGATTGCCGATGACTTGGAGACAACATGATTCCATCATGGTTGTGGTAGACAAGTTGACAAAGGCAGTGCATTTTATATGGATTAAGTCTACGCATAAGACTGATGACATTGCAATGATCTTCATGAAGGAGATTTTCAAATTGCATGGATTTCCTAAGGCAATAGTCTCTGACAGAGATGTCAAGTTCACTTCCAACTTTTCAAAGGGGCAGACTTGGGTACAAAGCTAAACTTTAGCACTGCATACCATCCTCAGATAGATGGGAAGACAGAGAGAGTTAATCAAGTGCTTGAAGACATGATTTGCATGTACGTAATGGACAAACCAACTAGTTGGGAAGATTACTTACACTTGGTAGATTTTGCTTATAACAATGGACAGCAGGCATCCTTGGGGATGAGTCCGTACAAAGATTTGTATGGAAGAAGGTGTAGAACACCTGTGACTTGGGATAACCCTATGAACAGGATTGTGCTTGGGCTAGAATTGCTCAAGGAAATGGAGCAAGAGGTTGTAAAGATCAGGAAGAATCTGAAAGCAGCACAGGACAGACAGAAAAGCTATGTATATAAGCATAGGGTGAACAGGGAGTTCAGTGTTGGGGATCATGTTTACCTCAGAGTAAGGGCAAGGAAGAGTTCCTTGAAGCTTGGAAGTTGTGCCAAGCTTTCACCTAGATATTGTGGGTAGTTTGAAGAGCTTGAGAGAATAGGGCCCATTGCATATAGACTTACATTTCCTGCTAGCACTAGGGCTCATATGTACATAATCCTAACCATGTGATAAATTGGGATGTGATTCAGGTGGAAACCGAGGGAGAGTTTCGAATCAAGCCAATGCACATCCTCGACAGGAAGGTCACAATGCTCCGGAATCGGGCCATAGGTCAGGTTAAGGTGCAATGGGAGCACTATGGACCTGAAGAGGCTACGTGGGAGCTAGAGGACAGTGCGATTGAAGGGGGAGGGGAATGTAACACCCCGGTTTTGACCCCGTTGAATTAAACGTACATGATGTATATATTGTAATGAATCATGGTGTGGAGCTAAAGGAAAAAAGCCCTGCCATCGATTTAATTGTGTTATGTTTCGGCGAACGGAGTCATTACCGATGGTCTATCGTGGTATATGACATACATTAAGTTTTGTCATCATGTAAATATGCATCTTTAATTAAAATGAACCCCAAATAGCTATATTTGCGGAAACTAAATTGAGAAGGGGCATGATTCACACAAGGGTAAGGGTGGGGGGTGTCAAACCTTGGGCAATGGGGGAAAAATCCATGTGTCACCTTCCCTTGTCTTACCCAACTACCACCATTGAAAAATGCTACTGTTAGTTGGGGCAATTATGGCTAGGAGTGGAGTGTGGCAGGACTGTCAGTCCTTGACAACACACACACTCCACCAATGGATTGAACCTCATGATGGGAAAGAGAAGGACTACGCCCCTCATTCCATCCTCTCCACTACGCCACTCTTTCCCTTATTTGTTCATCCTCACGCAGTGGTGGTAGTCTAATTGTTTGCACGCACAAGATTCTTTCCTGTTTGGTCTCACACATCCAGGAGAGAGGAGTCGTCTCCACTATCATTCATGTTTTCCACACAGAGGAATCGAGTATGTTTCAATCCGTATTTGGGATTTGGTGTGAATCTTCTCTCACGCACTGGGTTCTGTGTTGTTGTTACTCACGCAGCAAGCTGGGAGCCGTTCAGTCATTATCACCCACGATTTTTCCTGTGGAGAGCCATTTTTACACTCAGGGACTGTGTGTAAGTTTTCCCTACTTATTTGTGGCTCGTGCATATGTTTTTCCCTTTGTATTTTGGGGTCTGGTGCAAGTTTCCCTCACGCACAGGTTGGGAGACTGTATTTTCTTCCCCAGTGTGTTCTGTGTAAGTTTTCCCGGTGACTTCGTGGTCCAGGATGGACTGTTGTTTTCCTCATGTCATGAGCTATGTTTACTGATACATTTTGGGACTGTTGTTATTCGGTTGGGAGTTTTTTTGGCCATGATAGGGCCAAGAATGACTCAGGATTCATTTCCGTGTTTAAGCTAGAACTACTGATTGATTGCATGTGTGCAATGGTTGGTATTCGAACTATGTAGGGTGTAGGGATGGGGGCTTGGTTTGCTTGATAAACCTGGTGTGTTTGGAAACCACACAGATAGAGCTAAAGGGCTGGATTTCTTCTCCACAAGCCCTGAATAGAACTGGAAGGGAAGTCAGGGCTTGAGGGACTGTGTAGCAGAGAAGGGACTGATTCCTTGTATTGGGTTTGTGTGGGTGTCTTAGAAGTGAGTCTAGTTCTAGTGTAGGTGTTCCTAACTTTGTAATGAGCTCACCAGCTTAGCATCTAGCCTTTCCCAACTCCTGGATGGCCTGATAAACCCAACTGTGTTGGGTTGGCTGTGTTTTGTGTATCCTTGGCTATGTGTAAGACGGCTTGTTCCTTATTCCTTGGGGAATCATGCCTAGCTCAGGGGTGGCAACATTCCTGAGAGATTTAGGAGCATGCTAGCCTATTTTTGGGTGGAACATTGTAGTGACATAGCTGGTTGCATAATGAGTTCTTCATAAGATAAGTAATCTTGTCTATTTTACTCCTGCAATCATTTTATTGTTAATAAATATGGTGAACATGTTGAAGGCTTGTATGAATGTATGTTGCTTCTGCTGTGTATGATAATTAATTGTATCTGTGTATGTTCTACTTCAATGCATTTTCTTTCAACATTTTACGAATGCACATGTTCATGGGGCTAGTTTACCAGATGGTTAAGGCCATGGTAGTGTCCTCTTCACTGGTCGGAGGGTTGGGGACGTTACAATTGCATAATCCCAATGCCAGGGCCATAGGAAATTACTCTGTAGTTGAATATTTGTACCAAACCCCTTGTGCGATTTCAGCTTTAGAGGTGTTACAGAGTTGTCCCGCCCAATGACATGCACTCTTAGTAGCCTTAGGTAGTATGGATTCATCGAGCCTGATGGCGAAGTTTAATTTTGTTGAAATATTGTAACTTCGAAGAATATTCTATATGTATCTTTTGTGGTCCCCGATGGTCCTATCGGGAGAACCACTTGTATTATATTGTACCCCGATGCTTCTAATCGGAAGAACTAATAAGAGTCATGAGGTTGTCCCCTCTAATTGTAAAGGTGGGTCATTAGCACCCCAGTGTAGTTACTTGAGCCTACATGTGTAACTAGAGCCTACATGATTAACTCGAGCCTAAATGTCAGATGAGTTAATTGAAGTGAACGGATGAATATAAATAGAGGTGTAGCTCTCCTCATTTTAACACACACTCTCACTTGTGTAGTGCATTAGTGGAGAAGAGAAATAGCTGGAGAAGGAGGAGGATCAGGCTTTGATCTCCTTGTTGGTTTTATCTTTTATCTTTTTGGGGACATCTATATTGAGGAATATTTTGTTGGGTATTTCCCTTTAGGGTTTTCCTAGAATAAATATTTGTGTTCCTTTTGTATGGTTGTGGTTGTCTATCTTTCAGTGATCCTGTTTATATGCTTTTGTTATGAAAATGAAATGAAATACTGATGTCTTAGTTAAGCATATGAAAATTTAACATGGTATCAGAGCCACCCTGAAAGAAGAAATTGTGCAACTACAGAAGCTAGGGCTTCTTACTTTTTGGTTCTCTCTCCACAATCAATCAGCAAAAGAAGGCTAGGATGACTCTCCATTGAAGGGCACATCTTTCTGTCGAAGCAGAATTCGATTTCGAGCATTTTCAGTTTTCGGTGTGGGAAATTAGGGCTTCTTGCAGAAGAGGAATTTTTGAGTGATCCCAGCATAGGATTTATCTCCTCATCAAAATCAAAGTTTAGAGACCTGGATCAAGATTTTTGGTTGGGTGAAACTTCGGGAAAGTCAAACCCTAGTTTGACCACGAGCTAGAAAAACCCTAAATACTAAAACTGCTAAGTTTCGGTACTTTCACTATATTCCAATATTGGCGAAGACGCAGGAGATGAAAATTGTAGAGCAAGATGATAAAATACTTATGTACATTGTGTGCAAAATTCATCCTCATATTCTCTATATTCTTGGATATATGATCCCTCCAAGTTAGGGTTCCAGCCTCTTCCAGAATTCATCCATAAACAGGACACCTAGGGAGAAATGTTGTAGCTTGGGATACAGAGATCCAAATGAAATTCCTAAAGATGTTCCAGAAACATCATGGACTTTAATTTCTGTGGTCCGAAGTTTAGAACCAGAAGATGAAAGAGTGGCACGTGCCAGGCCGTACAACTTCGTTGTTTTGAACAGTCATGTAATAGGTCACCTTGGGAAAATGATCATAAATACAAATTGGTGAAACCAATTTTGATTAAACCTATGGTGTTGGATCAGGGACATACGAGGTTACCTCAGTACAAAATTTTAGACACAGAGGGGTAGCGATTGCATAGATATCACATAAATAGTGACAAGAATTTCTGCAGAAGCTGAATCGTCTGATTTGAAAGATTGAGATTTCCAGAATCCAAGTACATCAGTCAACTCACCTCATTCAAGCACATCTCCTGGTAAGGTCAGTTTCTCATTCCACAAAATTTCAATTTTTTTTGTAATTCTCTAGCAAGATGAATTCAAGCACTAACCTTGAAGACAAGCTAGAAGGCATAGAGAATTTTCGAGCATGGAAATATAAGATTGGTCTCATTCTCCAAGAGAATGATCTTGATAAGTATGTCAAAGAAGAAGTGTCAGAACCTGAATAAGTTGAAGCCAAGGAGAAGCACAGAAATGATATGATTAGGGCACAAAGAATTATTGTTGACTCCATTAAGGATGACTTTATTCCTCAAGTGTCATCCAAGAAGAATCCAAAAGAAATGTATGATTCCCTTTCCAAAATGTTTGAGGGAAGAAACATCAATAGGAAGATGAATCTAAGAGCTCAACTGAAGAGCATCAAAATGAGTCATGGAGAATCCATCTAATACTACTTTTCAAGGGTTTCCCAGATCAAATAGAAACTAGAATCTATTTGAGATAATCTTAATGAATATGAAATGGTCATGACTGCTCTCAATGGTCTCATTAGACCCTGGGAGTCTTTTATTTAGATGATGTGTGCCAAAAAAGAAAGCATGAAGTTTGATATTGTATGGGAAGACTGCTTTCAAGAGGAGACTAGAGTGGCAAATAGGGAAGCCTTACTAAAAGCAGATGATCAATCCCTATCCACTAACACTAAAAGAAGAAGAGGCCAATCAAACTTCAAGAGAAGAAATTTCAAGGAGTCTCATCCTCCCAGAAGAATCCAAAGGGTAAGAGAAAATCCTTCCTTTAAAGACTATTCTGATTTTGAATGTTTTCATTGTAACAAGATAGGACACATTGCTCGAAATTGTCCTAAAAAGGGGCAAGAATATAGAAAGAGGATCAACAACAACAAAAGGCACCATGCCCATCTAGCAGATGAAGAAGAAGAAGAAGAAGGTCCCCCAAGAAAACAAACAACAGAAGAAGATGCAGAAGAGTATGTGCTATTCTCTGCACTCTCTGGATCTATAACTCCTAGAGAAGACAGCTGGCTTATTGATAGTGGTGCTTCAAAGCACATGACGGGACAAAATAAAACTCTATCCAAAATTGAAGAAAAGATCTCTCCTCAGAAGGTATCTTTAGGAGATGACTATCAATATCCGATCAAAGGTGTTGGTGAAGCAAGCTACAAACTTGATTCAGGTGATCCCCTAAAAATGAAGGATGTATTATATGTACCTGGTCTAAAGAAGAATTTACTTTCTATCTCAGCTTTAGATAAGAAAGGTTTCAGAGTTGATTTCATAGATGGCCAAGTAGTCATGTGGCCCAAAGGAAATAATATTGAAGATGCAATCATTATTGGTGAAGAAGAAGGAGGCTTGTATAAACTAAAGGGGCACTCAGAAACAGCCCTAGTGCATGAATCCACTGACCCTAGTGAACTATGGCATAGAAGGCTTGCCCATATCAATTACAAGGCTCTACCTCATGTGAAAAAAGTAGTGACAGGATTACTAGACATGAAGATCAAGCATGAAGGAATTTGCAAAGGATGTTGAAAGGGAAAGAACATCAAGAATCCATTTCCGAAAAGTGAAACAAAGACAAAAGGTATGTTGCAATTGATTCATTCAGATGTATGTGGTCCAATGTCTTATACATATTTAAGTGGCTTTGAATATTATATCACATTTATTGATGACTTTTCAAGAAAGACTTGGATATACTTCCTGAAAGCAAAGAGTGAAGTGATTGAAAAATTCAAGGAGTTCAAAGCCTTGATAGAGAATCTCTCAGATAAGAAATTAAAGACACTCCGATCGGAAAATGGTGGAGAGTATACCTCAAAAGAGTTTGAATCCTTTTGCAAAGACTCTGGAATCAAAAGGGAACTAACCACTCCATACAATCCTCAATAGAATGGGGTTGCGGAAAGAAACAACAGAACCATCATGGAGGCAGTAAAGACAATGATTTATGATCAAGATCTTCCAATGCATCTATGGGCAGAAGCGGCAAGAACAGCTATGTATGTACAAAATAGAATATCCCATAGTGCTCTTGGGTTCAAGACTCCAGAAGAGGTATTCACAGGAAAGAAGCCTGAGGTAAGTCACCTCAAGATATTTGGTTGTCCAATATATATTCATATACCAAAAGAGAAAAGAACCAAGTTAGATCCATCTGGAAAGAAGGGGATATTTTTTGGATACCGTGAGGTATCCAAAGCATTCAGAATATACATTCTTGGATTCCATCACATGGAAATCAGTCGAGATGTGACATTTGATGAAGAGGTAGCCCTCAAGAGATCTAGGAAATGGCAACATGAAAAAGTGTATGAAGAAGAGACATCTCCCATAAATAAAGAATCTACATGTCTCCCTAAATATGAAGCTCCTGAAGAACATGACATTGCAGAACCTCAAGAACCTCCCAAAATGGAAATAACAAGAAAGAGAAAGTCTGCTTGGACAAGAGAAATTATACGAGAAGCATAAAGGTATGGAGCCCCTAAAGGCTCCACAAGGGAAAGAAAGAAACCTAAGACCTTCTCCAACTATGTAGCCTTTATGTGTGATCTTGTAGATCAAGAACCTACAAACTTTGAAGAAGTGGTCCAGAAGAAAGAATGGGTAGAAGCAATGACTGAAGAATATCAATCAATAATTAAGAATGATGTATGGGATATAGTTCCAAGACCAGAAGGAAAGAGTATAGTATCCTCCAAATGGATATACAAAGTAAAGCATGCAGCTGACGGAAGTATTGAGAAATATAAAGCAATATTTGTAGCCAGAGGTTTCTCTCAGAAAGAAGGAATTTATTATGAAGAGACATTTTCCCCAATAGCATGGTATACTTCGATTAGAAGTATCATGGCACTTGCATCCATGATGAAGTGGGATTTACACTAGATGGATGTGAAAACAGTTTTCCTAAATGGAGTGATCGAAGAAGAAGTATACTTAGAACAACATCAAGGATTTGAAGTTGAAGATAGACATACACACGTATGCAAGTTGAAGAAGGCATTATATGGTCTTAAACAAGCTCCTCAAGCTTGGTATGAAAGAATAGATGGTTTCTTGTCGAGCATGGGCTTTACCAAAAGTAAAGTTGATCCTAACCTTTACCTAAAGGTTGTAGAAGATGAGTGTGTCATCCTGTTACTATATGTGGATGATTTATTCTTGACAGGGAATGAGAAATAGATTAAGGAAAGCAAGAAGAAACTAACAAAATAATTTGAGATGAAAGACCTTGGCTTAATGTACTATTTCCTAGGTCTGGAAGTATGGCAAAGTTCAGAAGGAATCTTTCTCAACCAGGGAAAGTATGCAGTAGAGATATTGAAAATATTCAATATGTTGGAATGCAAAGCCTTGGCCACCCCCATGGATTCCAACCTAAATTTTTTAACGGATGAATCATCAGAGTTAGTGGATGTGACTCTCTACAGATAGAGCATTGGGTCATTGATGTACTTAACAAATACCAGACCAGAAATTTGTTTTGCTGTGAACACTTTAAGTCAATATCTAGTTCAACCTAGACGGGTTCACTTGGTAGCTGCCAAACATGTGATGAGATATTTAAAAGGGACTATAGACTTTGGGCTATACTATGATAATAGCCATGAGTACAAATTATATGGATATACAGATGTATATTGGGCTGGAAGTATCTCAGACAGAAAAAGCACATCAGGAGGTTGTTATAGTCTGGGATCTGCTATGATTTCATGGTTTAGCAGAAAGCAATCCAGTGTTGCTTTAAGCACTGCCGAAGCAGAATATATAGCAGCTTGCTCTGTTAGTTGTGAAGCAATATGGCTTCGGAAGTTGCTGACAGGATTATTCAATCTAGAGTTGGACACTACCGTAATTATATGTGACAACCAAAGCTGTATAAATATGACAAAGGACCCTGTGTTCCACGACAAATCAAAGCACATAGAAATTAGGTATTTATACATTCAAGACATGATGCAGAAAGGAGCCATAAAACTCCAGTATGTGAGTACTGATGAATAGGTTGATGATGTGTTGACGAAACCTTTGTCCCGAGTGAAGTTCGAATACTTTCGAGACAAGCTTGGTGTGGTTCGAAAGGGTCTTCCCCAAAAGGGGGAGTAATGATGTTGTAGTGGGATTGTATCATCCCTGGGCACTTGCCCAAAAGTGACCCGGAGACCTCGGTCTTCGAGAATGAAGAGGGATTATATCATCCCGAGACATATGTCCAGAAGTGATCCGGTGATTTTGGTCATCGAGAAGGTGGTAGGATTGTATCATCCTTGAGCTTCGGTTCAGAACGGATCCAGTGACTTCGGTACTCGAGAACGTGTGTTGATCCTGTAATTCCTAGAGGAAGGGTTGTCTGAGTTCCACAACTGTGTTGATCCCATAATTCTGAAAGGAAGGATCATTAGTAACTCCATAAAGACCTAAATCCTGTAATTTCAAAAGGAAGGATCATTGACTTGATCCCATAATTCCAATAGGAAGGATTGTCTGATTTCCACAGATGTGTTGATCCCATAATTCCGAAAGGAAGGATTGTTGGTAGCTCCGTAAAGACTTGATCCCATAATTCCAACAGGAAGGATTGTCTGAGTTCCATAGATGTGTTGATCCCGTAATTCCAATAGGAAGGATTGTCTAAGTTCCACAAATGTGTTGATCCTGCAATTCCAAAAGGAAGGATCGTTAGCAACTCCGCAAAGACCTAAATCCCGTAATTCCGAAAGAAAGGATTGTTAGTAGCTCCGTAAAGACTTGATCCCGTAATTCCGAAAGGAAGGATCGTCTGAGCTCCACAGATGTGTTGATCTCATAATTATGAAAGGAAGGATCGTTAATAACTCCGTAAATACCTAAATCCCGTAATTCCGACAAGAAGGATCATCTGAGTACCATAGACATGTTGATCCCATAATTCTGAAAGGAAGGATCATGTTGATGTTTTGATGATGATGATGTTGATGTTTTGATGATGATGATGTTGATGTTTTGATGATGTTGATGTTTTGATGATAATGATGTTTTGGTGATGATGATATTTTCATGATGATGTTTCTGATAAAAAAATCAGAGTATGATGATGATATTGTTGCTGATCGAAAGTGTTGAAGATGATGTTGCTGATAGAAAGGTCAAAGTGCTGAAGATGATGTTGCTGATTGAAAGGTCAAAGTGCTAAAGATGATGTTGCTGATCGAAAGGTCAAAGCGCTAAAGATGATGTTGCTGATCGAAAGGTCAAAGTGCTGAAGATGATGTTGCTGATCGAAAGGTCAAAGTGCTGAAGATGTTGTTGATCGAAGCAGTCCGAGTATTAATGATGATGATGACCGAGGATTGAAGATGAAGACTACATAATGTTGAAAAGATTCCAATGATTTATAGATGTATTACCCTGATGATGTTGATGATGTCCTCTATCTCTCTCCTACTATTGTTGTTGTTGATGTTGTTGTAGAATACCCTTCTCGTTAAGGGGGAGTGTTGAAATATTGTAACTTCGAAGAATATTCTAATTTATCTTTTGTGGTCCCCGATGGTCCTACTGGGAGAACCACTTGTATTATCTTGTACCCCGATTCTTCTAATCAGAAGAACTAATAAGATTCATGAGGTTGTCCCCTCTAATTGTAAAGGTGGGTCATTAGCACCCCAGTGTGGTTACTTGAGCCTACATGTGTAACTCGAGCCTACATGATTAACTTGAACCTACATGTCGGATGAGTTAATTGAAGTGAACGGATGAATATAAATAGAGGTGTATCTCTCCTCTCATTTTAACACACACTCTGACTTGTGTAGTGCATTAGTGGAGAAGAGAAGTAGTTGGAGAAGGAGGAGGATCAGGAATTTATCTTCTTACTGGTTTTATCTTTTATATTTTTGGGGACATCTATATTGAGAAAGCTCAGTGCTGGGTTTTTCCCTTTAGGGTTTTCCTAGGATAAATATTTGTGTTCCTTTTGTATGGTTGTGCTTGTCTATATTTCAGTGATCCTGTTTATATGCTTTTGTTATGAAAATGAAATGAAATACTAATGTCTTAGTTAAGCATATGAAAATTTAACAATTTTTTTTGACATCGAAATTCACCTTCCATATCATGTAGCCTTGTCTATAGATATCATCCATGGCGGAAAAACCATTGGAAGGGAAGTTGTCGATGAGGGTGATTCTACATGTGTCATGTCCTTGTCCTGTTGGAAAGCTCTTGGGTCTCTAGAGCTAGTTCCATCGAACACCCTACTTACTGCGTTTGACAGAAGGTCATTTAATCCACATGGTATCCTCCTGACTTTCGAGATAAAGTTAGCAGGGAAAGCAATGTCTATTCAGGTAGAGGCGATTGATGCACCTTTAGGTTATAACTTGCTTATGGAGAGAAGCTAGACTTATGCCATGTCCACTATTGCATTGGCTGTTTTTTGAATAGTAGTGTTTCCACATGAAGGGAAGTTGGTTACTGTAGACCAACTCAGTTTTACTTGAAAGGGCTGCATGGAAACTAATGAGTCCACCATACCATTGGTTGATCAAGTTAAACCTACTTCAGAGAGATTAGGGGTTGGAATGTATTAATCATTGATGGGATATTTTGATCTTCTAGCTCTAATTAATTATTTAGGTTCTACGAGTATAGGAAAGTCTATTGTAATGGTTGTTGATAGAATGGAACCTTGGGTTCTTCCTTCCCATCATGAACCTGAAGTGCCCTTATCGACGACAGAAATAGCTTACCAAGATATCATTCATACCATTGTTGGCCATGTCCCAGTTCATCTCATAGTCTCAGAGAAGTAAGATGAAGTCTATCTGCTTGCTTGGGCAGAGAACTCTTCGCATACTCAAGACTGCTTATAAATAGTTTTGCCATCTGACGAAGCCATGTGCGGGTGTGATAAGATCTACAAAGATATTCATCATCGATCTTATTTTCTTCCAAAGTTAAGCAGAATTGAAAAACAAGAGTTCCATATGAGACTAGTAGATGATCCTGATATTCCAATCAATCCCTTACCAAGGGAGGGGGTATTTGCCGAGGGGAATATGGAAAAAATTTTCATTACTATACCTATCAACATATCTGTGAACCCAAACGTTTTGGAGAATGTATTTATCAGTGAAAAATTATCTCTAGAGGAAATTTCTATCTATACAACCTTGTTTAAGGATTTCTGCAATGTATTTTCCTGGTCATATAAGGATATGCTAGGCATCAATCCATCGATAGTCGAACATGAAATATGAAACTATCCTAATACTAGACCAGTTCTACAAAAACTTAGACCTATTAATCCACGCAAAGCGGTAGCTATCAAGGCTGCAGTTGAAAAGCTGTTGAAAGCCGGTTTTATTTACCTAATAGCTTTGACAGAATGGGTATCCAACCCCATTCCTATTGACATAAAACAAGGGACAATACATGTCTGTACCAAATTTCAAGATTTAAACAAATCCTGTTTTAAGGACAACTACCCTGCACCATTCATATATCAAATCATTGATGCTTGTGCAGGAAGTGAAGTCTTCTCGTTTATGGATGGTTTCTCTGAGTATAATCAAATTCAAATTAAATTGGAATACCAACATAAAAAAACTTTTATTTGTCCTTGGGGTACATTCGTGTACAAGCAAATTCCCTTTGGATTGAAAAATGCAGGGGCTGCTTTTAAACGAGCAATGAAATTTTCTTTTCATGACATTAAATCTATTGTCGAACCCTACCTAGATGATCTGCTAGCACATTCTCGAAAAAGGATTGATTACCCAGATCACTTGCATTTAATCTTTGAAAGATGCAAACATTATAAAATACGTTTGAATCCCCACAAATGTGTTTTTTGTGTCGAGTCAGGTAGGTTTCTTGGATTCATTGTTTATAGTAAAGGTATTCAGGTGGATCCCTTGAAAGTTGAGGCCATTGTAAATTTTTCTCCTCCTCATTCCATCAAGTAGCTTCAGAGCCTACAAGGGAAGTCCAAATTTCTTTGACATTTTATCGTAAATTATGCCAAGATCACTAAAGGTTTCATGTTCCTGTTGAAGCAGGACACCCCATTTGTATGGGATAAAACCGTACAACTTGCATTGGAGGCATTAAAGAAAGCTTTGTTGTCGGCACCATTACTGCACCTACCAGATTACTCTCATGACTTTATATTGTATCTGGCTGCATCCGAGTCGATCATAGGGGCAGTACTAGTCTAGGAGGATGACAAGCTCCAAGAGCATGTCGTCTACTATCTTAGCCGTGCTTTAGTTGGCCCTCAACTTAGGTATTCCCATGTCGAGAAGTTCACATTAGAAGCTGTATATGTTGTTCAGAGGTTGCGTCATTACATCTTAGAAAGGACTACAATATTAGTAGTGGCAAATGTTAACCCTTTCCAATATGTTTTGTCCCGACGGATATTTGGAGGCAAATTCAATAAGTGGATAGTCATTCTCCAAGAGTTTGACTTAGATTTCCAATCCGTTAAATCCAAAAAATCCTTAGTTTTTGTAGAGCTTATTGTAGAATTTCCGGTTGAACAAGATTTAACCATTGAAGAAGACTCATTCCTAGATGAGCACATATTCTTGATTTCTAACTCTGACCCATGGTATGGAGATATAATTATCTATCTCCAAACTCGGAAGTGTCCTGCAAACTTTTCATGGGAAGAACGACCCAAATTACACATGCATGCACAAAACTACCTCATTATTAGAGATACTTTATATCGTAGAGGGGTAGATTATGTTTTGTGTCGATGTCTTACCCATGAAGAGGCCGAGACTATCCTAAATGATGCCCATAGTGGACCATGTGGGGGTCATTTATCTGGGTTAGCAACAACCCAAAATATTTTATGTGCCAGTTATTTCTGGCCCACGATATTTAAAGATTGTGTAGACACTGTGAAGCGATGCCACCCATGTCAACTTTACACCAGAAATATGCGATTGCATCCTGGTCCGTTATTTCCCGTCATATCTGTGGGCCCATTCACTAAGTGGGGGATGGATTATGTGACATGCAACCCAGTTTCAGCTGGGGAGCACAAATACATCATTGTCGCTATAGATTATTTCACAAAATGGGAAGAGGCAACGCCCACCTATAAGGCTGATGGGGAAACTGCAGCGTTTTTCATTTTTAACCAAATTATCGCACGTTTCGGTATTCCTAAAGAGATTGTCACTAACCATGGCAATCACTTCCAAAACAACATGAAGACTGAGTTGACCACTATGCTAGGGTTTAAAGAAGACCATTCATCTTCTTTTTAACCGCAAGCAAATGGTCAAGTTAAGGAAGTAAATAAGACCTTCAAGACTATTCTCAAACGTACTATTAACGCAGCTAGGTCAAATTGGCACATCATGTTCTATCCTATACTTTGGGCTTATCAAAATAATGTGAAAACTGCTACAAGGTTCTCTCCTTTCCAACTTGTTCACGGAGTGGAAGCAATAACCCCAATTGAATATGAAATCTTGTCCTTAAAGATTGATATTCATGTGTTACCTGATACGACTGAGCTTGAAGAATGTTTGTTACATTTAGAAAATCTAGATGAACGAGATAGGGATGCGCTAACGACAAATGATACTCACAAAAATAGGGTGAAAAATCAATACGATAAATCGGTCAAACCTAGGATTTTTTCTGAAGGGGAACTTGTCTTGCTCTGGGACCAAGATAAAGAACCCCTGGGGGTAGGGAAATTTAGGTCTATGTGGTTAGGACCCTATGTCATGTCCAAATTTCTAAATAAAGGCGCATATGAATTAACTGATTTTGAGGGGAATAAGCTTCCTGAGCCTAGAAATGGGCTCACCATGAAAAAGTACTATGCTTAGGCTTAGCATTTTTTGTATTTTTATTGTATGTATATTTATGTACAATAGCTCATCGGTTTGTGTTCTTATATCATATGTTGGTTGTTACAGATGTATTCCGAGTGTTTGGTATTTTTTCCAGATGGTGCTAGTCGCCACACTTGCAACCTAGCTTCAGCTGCATGGGTTATTTACTCACCCTCAAGACAGCTAGTTTCCTTTGGAGGTGCTTGTCTAGGTCCTGCTACAAATAATGTGGCTGAATATAGGGCTATCATTGAGCTTTTATGGGATTCCTTGTCACATGGAATCACTTAGCTGGAAGTCAAACTTGACTCTCAATTGGTGGTTTCCCAGCTCAATCGAGCTTATCAAGCGCGAAACCTGATTCTACTATGTCAGTTTATGCAAGTTAGGTTATTGAAAAGAAATTTTGATTTTATTACATTTAATCATATTCCAAGAAATCAAAATTCATTAACTGAT
>LPNX010867453.1:40444-51873 GCA_001517045.1 Pseudotsuga menziesii
TGATCAACTACCATCTACTGTGATAACCAGAGTACCATTCGAATCTGCAAAGATCTAGTTCAGAAGCAGAGAACCAGACACATTGAGATTCACATGCACTACATCAGGGAGCTTGTGCATGATGGCACCATTCACCTACTCTTCTGTTCATCTTCAGAACAAGTAGCTGACATCTTCACAAAAACATTTTGTGAGAAGACCTTCAGCAATCTCAAATCACTGTCGGGGATTGCTGATCATGCTGTCAAAGCATGAGTGGAGACAAGATTCTACAATTTTGTTTTACAGTCCATGTTTAAGGGAGGATTTTTCCAAGTTGGTTTTGCCTCTTTCCTTGGTTGTATGGACATTGTAGTATGTAAAGGGTGACTAAGCCTTGTTGCTAGGCCCTATATTTTTGATTTATTACTCATAAAGTCAGGCTTAAGGGGGGGTGTTAGAATAATCAACCCATAGTATTTACCCACTTAGACATTATTTCATTTATTTTGTCTTATTTTCCTAGTCCATGAGTCCCACCATGTGCAAGTTGCTAATTGCCTATCCATAGAGGTCAAACTTGCCATTATTGACTCATGGAGTGCTTGGGAAATCCTTGGGAATCAAATCTGCTTTATTCCTGGCCTCCTAGGCGCCCTTCTGCTTTTTCTGCTTTATTTCCTACTTTTTCAGTGTTTTAAGGCACATAGGAAAGCAAGACTAGGTGAGGTGAATCAGCTTTGTTGCCTCTTCCTCCTCCACTCTTTCCTCCATGAAAAAGCATGTATGAGCTGCCATTTGACCACTCTTTAGCTTGCCCGTGTGCCCTTGCTAATTCGTGGGGTCCTTGATAGATTTGGGATCAGCTTTTTACACCTATGGGGGGTTCGCCTATTTTGGGTAAGCCTGCTTTATGCTAGATTTGGATGCTTCCTTATGCATTCGATTTGCTCATGTATTCTATATATTCAGCAGCCTATGCTATTACAGGGTTGGCTATTGTACACTCAGTTAATATAATTTTGTGTTATAGCTCCATATTCAGTCTCCATTGTTGATAATTTTGCATGATCAATTGTTAATTGTTGTGGGTGAAATTAATCCACTGTAGGCCTGAATTTCTACAAAAATCCTTACTTTCCTTGAAAATAAAGAAATTACTTTTGATTTATGATTACATGCACATGCTAACACATGTGAATAATAAAATTAAGTCACTATATCCTTTTCTTGAACTTTTAAGATTATTATATTCAGTTATGTTATGAAACAGAGATGATAATTGAAATAGCACAACCAACATAATATAGTCTACAGAGTCCAGACTGCAATGAAGCAAAGACATATTCATTGTTCAATCAATCATGGATCTATCTTTAGGAAATAATGGAACTATCCTAGGTGCGAGAGACCTCATTCTTCACTAATGAATGTATAAGGGTGGAGTGAATTGATTTCTAGATTTTCATTCAATTGGATGGTTTTCCATTGAAAAATATATATAATTACAACCCAGGTTCAAACCTAAGTGGTCATGTTCCACCCCTGAAGGAATGTTGTTTGCTCAGTGATGTGGGGGCACAACTCCATTCGGGTCAGACCCTGCCAGCCTTGGTTTATTGGGATTTTGCCTTATAACACCACCCTCTCCTCGGTTAAAAATAATAGAGAAGGGATCAAAATGTTTCCTCTGAATATGTATATGTGTGCCTTGAAAACCTCTTGGTTTATAGCATCGACAAATTATTTAAATTGGTATTCCATCAGAGTTTGATAAAGCGTTTTGGATTTTCAAATATACTTTATGTGGGTTGATTAATGGAAAATTATGTTCTTTCTATAAACAATATATAAATTAAAACAAATTGAAAAGAAAATTTTTGTTGGGTACCTGGAATGAGAATGCCATCTGTATCAGCCTCAAAGGATTCAAAGTCATTTTGTTGGGATGAATTTATTCACTAGAAATCCTATGTTTTCCAAAATGAAGATCATCATCATCATCATCATTTTTTGAGTCAAATCCCATGTTACTTCCTCTTTCAAGGTCACATGATCAAAATATTTTTTCTTAGTTAGAAAGGAGTATATTAACACTATTCTTGTCATTTGTATCAGAAAACCCCTTGACTGCCACTTTCTAGTCCAAAATTTGAAGGGATTTTTGCATGGCTATGTGGGGTTCTCGGACTTCCCTACAACGTAAATGGTCAATCTCTTGTCAAATTTGGACGGTTTACTACCTAATGTGAATGAATCACTACCTGGAACTTTTATTGCAACCCTTGATCTTGAGCTAGCCTCACTTAACCCAAAAACTTCCATAAGCCACCTAACCACTTAATAGACTCAAACCACCAATTGAAGTTCTAGGAAATATCTTAGTTGTTAATCCCTTCCATCTGATCCCGTCATTTATTGGAAACTAACTGGACTACAATCTTCACTGTTATGCGCACATCCTCCATTACTGGAGGTAGAATCACAGTTTTCAGAGAAAGCTCAACCCCAAGTACTTATGGATGCCCATCTACAACCCTAAGACTATTTTTTTGGGTCTGTCTGTGTGTGCCCCAATACCATCAAGAATGGAATAACCTGATCATCTACTCACCATTTTCGTATAGCAGAGAGGACTCGTCATTTCCATAGAGCCCTGTGCATGAAATTAGTTTACAGGTGTTTCTCTCTTTAATGAAGGAAGATTGACACACTCCACCCTAACACCAGAGATAGTGGGGAGTAGCCAGATAACTACCATTGCATCCCATGGCTTTTATTTTCCCTAAGAAATGTTGCCAAATTTCTCTTTCTCGTCAAATTTAGTTAGAATATACTAAGAAATAGGCTAAATTCTTCGATCTTTATTTTCTTTGATCATCATTTTAGAGCAGCAAAATCCATTTTAGACTTAAATAATGTATATATAATGCTTAAATAAAAGTAAATACTTATATTATAATGTATAATAGTGACTTAAATAAAAGTAAATATTTATGTAAATATGTATTGATTACAAATATAATTAGGAATAATGTAGTGTAATGATGTCCAATGATAATGGGAGTGGATAGAGCTGGTTTGAAGAGGATCAAGACATATTTAATGTAGTAGATGGTAAACCAATATAGCTCCAACTAATTAGAGATCCTCATGATAGCTAATTTGGTGTCAATAACTAAGCTATGACACATGAGGCGGTCTACATTTTACTAAATTGTAACACTGTAGATGGATTTAGAGACCCCCTTAAATCCTTAAAGGGGTCTTTGAATTCATTTGCATTGTTAGAATTTAGTAAAATGTAAAAATTCATTGTCAAATTTGTAATTTTTTCCATTGTCGGAGGGACACAACTAAAAATTACCAATTGTAAACTGATCATTTGTAATCTAGATATCTTGTGATCAAATTTGGCCATTTATATTGGTCATTTTTAGTTGGTTTTTATCCCATGACCTAAAGTGGTCATTTATCTTGGTTTTATTTAGTTATCTCGCTTAGAATTATCAATTTTGGTCATTTATCCCTTTAAAAAACTATGGTGACCAAGATTTTTGGTCTCATGGTCACTAATCTCTCATTTTCCACTAGTGTCACATTTCCACATAGTAACTATTCACAACAAAATTCAAAATCTATATTTCATCCCATAAGTACGGAATGTGGTTTTGTTTCTATGAATACAACAACGAATTCAAAAATTGATGCAATCAATAAATTCATTGTTTACAATGTAGTGACAACATATCCTTGGGTTGCATTGTATGATGAGAGGATGAGGAAATAGGACATTGACATAAAAGAATTCAAGTGGTTGCAAAGTAGAAGCATGCCTTTTCCAGAGCATTTAAAAGAAAATATGATAATGATATATCCCAATATTTTAGTTGCAGACAAACTCAGAGAGAAATATGGTGCATCTATTCATTACCCAATTGAAGAGGAGGGTTCACTAAACATTGGGATCGAGTGCAATAAATTGGTAAAAATATCTTTCTGTACATTCTAACTTTATAATGCAAATTTGAACTATAACATCCATGTTTTTTAAATTAATGGTTGGGTTATTACACATATGACACCACCATTTATTAACCCTTTTTATAGGTGCATACATTCCCATCTATGTAGGCTTATGGACATCATTTTCACACCAAGGATGTTGATGATAAACGTCTTACACAAGACTGTGGAGCGGAATTTGAGTTCGACCAATCTAGTCATGCCAACCACCACAATTTAAACCTAATAGGAGGTATGTTGGGTTATGTTTGAAAGATACATAAGATCATTAAAGAATACTTCTCATATTTCCAATATGTTATTTTTAGGTGTAGTTGGTGGGACACATTCTATAGGAATAATGTAAAGGAATACCGTGATAGTGGGCTAATATGTATCAACTCTAGAAATATGTGGGATGAAATTAAGGAGCTTTATGCTTTCCTAAAACACTGCAACCAAGTGTTCTTTCACTTGGATGTGTTGGATAGAGATTCATGTTTCATATTAAGACACAACCCTATATCTAAACATGTTTATGAGAACAATAATGCTATTATGCCAACTGAAGAAGATCATGAGGGTGATGGCAACGAAGAGTGATATCTACATGTTTTATTTCATCATTTACAGATTGGGATATGTTTTTGTTATTGTTATGAGGAAGGTTCTAATTATATTGTTTATTTTTCATGTTATGATGGAGGAAATGGAAAGTTGATTATTGTATGCAATGTTTTAACAATTTGAGATGGTTAAGTACATAAATGCCAATGCAAATAATTGCAATGCTTTTAATAATAGCTTTGAGAATCCACAAACAAATGTCAATAATGTATTAATCATAACCAATCCTCTTTTTTGTCATTCAGATTACACCACGAAGGACCATTGAAGTATTTTACTAATATTTATCACCACAATCTTAAATAATTCTCATATACAATGCAATATAAAATTAAGATATTCATTGATTCTATCACACTAATTGATCCTTCATCAAAATAATCATAATAAATTTAATATTGACATTCAATTATCATACATGTTAACCATTTTAATAGCCAACACCATAAATTATTATGAATAGTTCATAATCATTGTTATCAATATCATTAATATCATAAAATCAACTTCATATCCCTAGATGATTATCTACATCAGATCAATACCATCATAAAAATATTATTGCATTACTGATATCAATATATCATTATGAGGTTCTCCATACTAAGGATATCGTCAACTCAACATAATATATCAATATAAATGACATTATTATCAAATCCTCAAGATCATTGTGAATAAGTAAAAATCAATATCATTAACATATTTACAACATTTACAAAATCTTAGTCGATATATGTGAGGATTCAAAATCAAGGTATTACAAAAGGATGTGTGAAGATACAAATTTCCTTTCAATTGACTTGACTAAAATTTTGGCAAACAAGATCCACATGTGTGGGAAAGACACTATAGTGAAGTGTCCATTCACCTAAATGTTTTAGAGGGTATAAAATGTGTCCTTGTCTATATGGGCTAATGTTATATTATATCTCGAATATCATGATTAATAATAAGAAGTTCAGAGAATGCAAATTTTGGCTTTACAATTGAGAGAAAATGCTGGTCCTTTAATTAAGTCTTTGTTTTAATTCCTAATAGAGATTTGATATTTTTCATTGTAAAGTGAATTATTGTTAAAAAAAATAAAAATCTTGAATGATACATTGATAGGTCATATTGATGTTGATATTTACATTTTTTTTGTGATGTTCACATTTATATATTATAATAATATTACATGGTAATATTTGAATTTTTCATGTTATTATGGCTACATTTATAAAAATTTATGTGGAAATTGAATCCAAGATATAGAACAATTACACTCACAAAATTGCTAATCAAACATGCAAAATTCACACCAAAGGAGACTGAAATTGGAGCATAACACTAATATGTATTCAGTAAGTGTACAATATCCAACCTTGTGAAGTAATAGGCTTCTGAAATATATCACTACATGATATATTAGAATGCATAAAGATTCCATTCAAAATAGTCAAAAAGTAGGCTTACTAAATCTAGTCAAATCCCCTATAGGTGCATAAAGCGGTTTCCAAATATATGAAGATGCTCACAAAATTGCTAAGTCCAGTGGGAAAGATAAAGAGAGATGGAAAAACAAATCATACATGCCTTTATTTGGAGAAAAGGAGGGAGGATGATGTCGGAAAAAAACAAGTCAACTACACCTAGTCTAGCTTTTCCTTTCGCCTTAAATCAGAATAAAACAAGGAAGCTTTTCAGAAAAAGAAGATATGCACTTTGGAGGATCTCGAATAAATAGGACATGATAAATTTGGTTTCCAAGATGTTTCCCAAGCTCTCCATGACTCATTTTTAGCATGTTTTCACTTCTAGGACTTGTAGAAGGAAACTAGCATAGAATGGAATCTAGGGAACTAGGTAATAAGACAAAAATAATTAAAATTAATGTCTAAGGTAGGTAACTATGGGTTGATTATTCTAACACCCCCCCTTAAGCCTGAATTTATGAGTAAATATTAGAAAACTATAGGGCCTAGAAACAAGGCTTAGTCACCCTTTACATACCATTTGTCCATACAACCAAGGAAAGAGGCAAAAACCTAGTGGGAAAATCCTCCCTTAAACATGGACACGAAATTTTTTTTTTGGAAATCTTGTCATCAATCATGCTTCACAGCATAATCAGAAATCCCTGGTAGTGATTTGAGATTTTTTAAGGTATTCTCACAAAAAAAAATTGGTGAAGTTGTCTGCTACTTGTTCTAAAGATGCACATAAGAGTAGATCAATGGTGCCATCGTGCACAAGCTGTATGATGTAGTGCATATGGATCTCAATGTGCTTGGTTCTCTATCTCTGAACTAGATCATTGAAGATTAAAATGGTGCTATGATTATCATAGTAGATAATAGTTGAAAATTCTGATTTGAAACCA
Organism: Pseudotsuga menziesii; assembly: GCA_001517045.1. Taxonomy (NCBI): domain Eukaryota; kingdom Viridiplantae; phylum Streptophyta; class Pinopsida; order Pinales; family Pinaceae; genus Pseudotsuga; species Pseudotsuga menziesii. The sequence goes on from LPNX010867453.1 coordinate 47,421, forward strand.
CATTCTCCAAGTATCCCCTGCAACCACAAACATTGAGTTGTTGCATTTACAACTCCTCTATACTTTGCTTCTATAGATGAGAGTGCTATGGAACTCTTCTTCTTGCTTGACCAGCTGATTGGTCCTTATTCAAGCATGAACACATATCCCAATGTAGACTTTTGATCTGTGTTTTCACCTGCCCAATCACTGTCAGTAAACCCAATGAAATCAAGATCTGGTTTTTCTTTGTAGAAGATCCCATGAGTTCTTGTTCCTTGAACAAAGTTTAGGATCCTTTTGGCTGCTCTCCAGTGGATCTCATGAGGCTTATCCATGTATATCAAAGCCACACTAACTTCATAATATATATCATGTTGAGTGTGTGTAAGATAAAGCAAACACCCAATCAACTGCCTATACAGGTATTATTTACCATATGAGAAGAACATGCTTCTTCAAGCTTAACTCCTCAAAGGAAGGGAGTCTTGCTTGGCTTTCAATATTTCATGTTGAACTTGTTCAGCAAATCCAAATAATACTTGGACTGATGTAATTTTATTCCATGTTGGGATTGAGCAATTTCGAGATCCAAGAATTGGCTGAACAATCGCAAATATGTCATAGAAAATGCGTGGTTCATTGCATCCTTCAAGGAGGCAATCTCTTTCTTTGAACTTCCTGTAATCAGAAGTTCATTTAAATACAAGAAAATAATCATCAAATAACCATGAATAATCTTCAAATAGACATTAGGATCATATTTTCATCGAACAAAACTCAGTGATAGCAAAAATCCATCAATCTTGGTATACCAAGCCCTGGGGGCTTGCTTGAGCCCATACAATGATTTCTTTACCCTGAACACTAAAGATGGATTAGAAACTAACCATTCAATATTTTTCATGTAAATATCTTCAGTGAGATCTCCATTTAGGAAAGCACACTTCACATCCATGTGATGTACCTCCCACTGCTTTGAAGCTGCAATGGCTAGAGCTAGCCTTATGGAGTCCATTTTTGCCACTAGTGCAACGGTTTCATTGTAGTCAATACCATGTACTTGTGAGTAGCCCTTGGCTACCAATATTGCCTTATATTTCAAAGGTGAACCATCAGCAGCTAACTTAGTCTTGAAAACCCACTTACATTGAACTATCTTCCTCCCTGGGGGAAGATCAACCAGTTCCCAAGTGTTGTTCTTCTGGAGTGAGCTAAATTCTTCTTTCATGGTTTTTTTCCATCTTGGATCATGTGCTGCATCTTCATATGTCTGTGGATCTGTTTCAACCATCAGATAGCACTTCTCATCAAATAGTGGATTTTTCACACAAAGGGGACTCTAAAATTGAGATCTAGTCCTCCTAGTGTCACTAGGATTTCCAGCTAGATCCCCAGCAGCATGAATGGTATTCGATGCCCATTTTGGTCTTGTAGGAATGTTAGGATATGCAATCAAATCATAATTATCAAACATATCATAATCATAAAACTCATTAGTCTCTCCACTTACAATCAATGGATCTGGTGGTGAAGAAGACTCTCCAACTTCAACTGCTACTAAAGGCTCTTCTTGGAGCTGAACACTTATTTCAATGAAATATTTGTTAGTGCTCAATTTGATCAGATTTTACCCTTTTGAATCTTCAGAATACCCAACAAATAGGAACTCTTGGATTTGGGGCTGCAAATCCTTCCTCTTTTCAGTTGGAATTCTAGCCCAAGCCTTTGAGCCAAAAATCCTGAAATGGGTCACATCTGGCTTGTGCCCCCTCTGAGATTTGAAAGGATTAATACCATAAATATGCTTATGAGGTGCCCTATTCTAGATGTAGGATGCACAGTTTATTGCCTCGGCCCAAAACTTTGGTGGCAAAGTCTTAGCCTCCATTATGCAGGTTTCCATCTCCTTCAGTGATCTATTATTTCTCTCAGCAACACCATTTTTCTGTTGTGTGTAAGGGATTGAATGTTGCATATAAATACCTACATATTTAAAATATTGAATGAACTCAAACTTGACATACTCACCACCATTGTTAGAACTGAGGATCTTGAGTTTCCTCCCAAACTAGTTTTCAACCAAGGCTCTATAGACTTTGAAGAGGTCAAAAAATTTAGACTTGTGCTTTAGGAAGTAAACCCAAAAATATGTGGAAAATTAATCTATGAATATTAGTGCATATTTGGCTTGACTCATGGACATATGAGGGAATGGACCAACAATGTCATTGTGGATTAGCTCAAGAGGTGCAGAGGTTCTCTCATGACTATCTTTCTCATACTTGTGCTCTGGGTGTTTTCCTAGGATACAAACTTGACATAATCCCTTAGAAAACTTGGTCTTTTGTAACCCTATGACCATATATTTTTCACTCAAATCAGAAATATACTTGTAGTTAAGAAAGCCAAATATTTCATGCCAAAGTGGAAAATGGGAAAACTTGTATACCTTCGAATTGTGATCTACGACACCTTTTGCTATGACTTTACCATTCGAAATATCAGTGATTTCAATGTAATTAGGGGAGAATATGACCTTCTTTGGAGACCTAGTATGAGTCATCTAATACACTGACAAGAGATTAGAGGAAACACCTGAAACATACAACACATTATTGAACTTACCATGGTCAAGATCAATCCTTCCCTTCCCCAAACTGGATGAGAGAGTCATCTCTCAAAACTATTGGTGGACCTTTCGACATGTCAAGAGAGGAGAATGTATCTTTTGTCGAAACCATATGTCTAGAAGCTCCAGAGTATATGATGAAGCTAGGTGAGCTTGATGTACCAACAACCAAGGCATGTACTCTATCTCTGTCCTCTGAATTTGATCCGCCCCTCTTCTTTGAGCAATCAGGAAGAGATATGTTATTCTTCTCCAGGAGTTGGGTCTTGCTTCTTCATATAAGAGCTCTTAGTATGATATCCCTTACTGTAGTATGCACACTTGCTCATTTATCCTTTGTTCTTCTTCTTCTCGGAGTTCTTCTTGGAACCTTGGAGCTCCTCTTGAGACTTGTTCTTGTCTCTCTTTTGCTCAAGTGGATTTTTATATTTTTTTTTTCTTTTTGAATCCACCCTTGAATCTCCAATAACCAAAGCTTGGTCTTTGGAAGGTTTGATGTTTCCCATCATCACCAACTTATCTTGCTCTTGTGTGAGGGATTCCATGAACCCTGCAAGCTTAGGTATCTTCCAAGCTTGAGCTGTTAACTTGGTGGCATGGAAGGTCGAAATAAAAATTGAATAGTCAGGACCAAGGTTAGAGAGTATGGCCAAAACTAGTTGCTCTTCCTTCTTTTCGATCCCACACTATTTCAAATGCAAAACAAGGGCCTTAAACTTGGAAAAGTAGAGTTGCAATGATTCAAAGCTACTGGGACTCAAGGAGATCAGCTCATTCTTGATTTGATGTCTACTCATCTCATCTGTCTTTCTGAAAATCTCTTCTATATTCTCCCACACCTCATTAGGTGATGTCAATACATCAAGATGGAAGAGGAGGTCTCTTGAAATGCTCAGACACAAAAGACCATAGGCCTTATCCCTCCTATTGTTCCATTTAATTTTCTCTGTAGCTACATTGGGCTCTACCTCAATTGACATAGTCACCCTGTAGAGACCTTTCTATCTCAACAATATCTCCATCTCAACTTTCCACTCAAATAAATTGAATGGAGTCAATATGATATTATGAGATTAGTCCATAGCTCAGAAACGGTGCCCTGTAGTTACCAGAATGTGCTCCTAGTCAAGATGTCGAACCTACAATAACAATAAGGAAGGATATAAATCAATATACAAATGCTTTGAAATTATGTGGAAATTGAACCCAAGAGATAGAACAATTACACTCACAAAATTGCTAATCAAACATGCAAAATTCACACCAAAGGAGACTGAAATTGGAGCATAACACTAATATGTATTCAATAAGTGTACAATAGCTAAAATTGTAAAGTAATAGGATGTTGTAATATATCATTACATGAGAGAATCGAATGCATAAATATTCCATTCGAAATAGTAAAAAAGTAGGCTTAATAAATTTAGTCAAATCCTCCATAGGTGCATAAAGTAGTTTCCAAATCTATGAATATGCTCACGAATTTTCTAAGTCAAGTGGGAAAACTAAAGAGGGATGGAAATACAACTCATAAATGCTTTTATTTGGAGAAAAGGAGGGAGGATGATGTGGGGAAAAAAACAAGTCAACTACACCTAGTCTAGCTTTTCCTTTTGCCTTAAATAAGAATAAAACAAGGCAACTTTTCAGAAAAAGAAAACATGCGCTTAGAGAATCTGGAATAAAGTAGACATGCTAAATTTGGTTTCCAAGATGTTTCCCAAGCACTCCATGACTCATTTTTAGCATGTGTTGACTTCTAGGACTTGTAGAATGCAACTAGCATAGAATGGAATCTAGGAAACTAGGTAATAAGACAAAAATAATTAAAATTAATGTCTA
>LPNX010867453.1:51993-74961 GCA_001517045.1 Pseudotsuga menziesii
TATTTAATTAAAAGATCATTTTAATTCATTTATATTATATAAAAATAAAAATTTCAACCTATTTTAAACTACTTGAAACTTTTCTAAACATTTTCAATTACAATTACTCCAATCCATATTTTCACATTCAAGATGACCTAACAACCAATACTTTTAAATTCATTTTCTAACCAATATATCAACATATATATAAAACCATACTCCAAATTGTGTACAAAATTTAGGTTGGAATTATTTAATATGAAAATTGTCGAAAGGATGCTACAATTTTTACAAAAAAATAATAACCTGATATCTTTGTTTACAAAGGTCTAAAACATTGACTTGTGTTGTAGTGATAGTTGATATGTTATTTTTACGAGTGTTAACTATATGTAATCTATTCTCAAATGAAGAGTTATTTAATACTAAAAATGGTTGAAAGGATGCTAAAACTTTGAAAAGTTGTTAAGTGATACAACAACCTTCCTTTGTAACATAATGTACACTGCAAATTGTGATGTTTTTGTCGACTACAATAGTTAGTGATTTACATACCCACATTTTTAATAGTACAAAGTTCTTTTACATAAGGATACACTCATCATCATTTTCAAAACCTAATAAACATATATAAAATAAACATGATGATAATACCATCATAGACACAACCATAAGCATAACTATATATTAACCATAAATATAAATGTTCCATCATCAAAATTTTCACACATGATAAACATAAACATACCATCATCATGATCATTTTCATCATCTAAAATAAAACATAAAAATAATTGATATAGCATCATAAACATACAAATAAACATAAACATGAGAGTAAAAGCACAAAGATTATGTTACCATCATCTAACATAACAAAAACCACAATATTATATTATAACATGCATAACCATCACACAAATTATCTAACAAACATCGTCCAAATTGTGATAGTATACACATCACTATCAAGTACATATAAATAAACATCAACATAAACATGGAAAAGGCAGTCTATATATAGATATCAACATATATAACATCAAACTGGTGATACAATCTGCTAAATATATATCTCCAATCCAATATATGTTATGACATGTCTAATCCACCTCCACTTGCATAGGCATCATCAGTATCTCTCCAACTAGAGGTAGATGCATCATCAACTCCACGAATAGATCTAGAGGAAGTATCAACACTTCTTCCAACAAATCTAGCGGCATCAAAACCTCCACCAATAGATCAAAAGGCATCGGTACCTATACTAGGAAGAAAACAAGATCGGAGAGAAGGAGGGATATATTAATCAAATTTAAGCACATGACCCTCTTTGAGCATCTATAAAATAGAAGGAGATGAAGTAGGAAATGGTGGATGGTTGGACCGATTAGTAGGATCAAAGGGTCAGTCGAGTAGGGGTGGAGGAGATGATGAAACTTAGGATTGGCAGGTCAGTCCAGTAGGAGTAGAGGAGATGATGGAGGCAGTGGAGGAGGAGGTGTATGAGATTTTGAAGAAGCCTATGGAGTAGGATGTGAAGTAGTATATATAAAAGATGATGGAGGAGGAGGTGGTGTAGTAGATGTAAAATATGATGGATTAGGAACAGGAGGAAGATGAGGTTGATAGTCATCCCTCCTAGTAGATAATTGAATGCATGCATCGATAATATGTTGCATCAACATCCTCATATCATGAGGAAGAATCAACCATATCTCTGAAAAGTGACGATGAAAAACAATTTCTTGCACCCATAAGGGGATGAACCCCCTCATGTGCCAATAATATCACCAACTTATTTGCAACATCCCAAGGAAACATATCATCAGGCTTGTGTGGATGGTGGAAAGGATGTCTACCAACCAACTATGACCTGAACTAATTGTCCTCTTCCATATCCTCATCCTCCTGAGTGGGAGGAGGAATCCTGACCTCACCATTTAATCTGTTAGTTTCTACAAAAGTTGTAGTACACAATAATAATTAGACAATTTCATTAAACAATTTATTATTTAGAAGATAGTTCATTTGCATTAAGTATAAAGAGAATAAAATGAAACTAGAGTAACTTAAAAATAATGGTAATATTACCTCCCTTATCCAGTGGATCCTCTGGGGTAAATAAGATATTGTGGCACCCTCTCCAATCCAATCCTGCATATGGATATGGCACAATGTCTAGTGGATGGTCATCCTCACTACCTAGAATCTCAAGCACATTTGACGTGATCATAGCTAGGAAGTCACGATGCTTCTTCTTTGGAATAATATCCCCCCAAATGTGCTAAAATGTTGTCCTAGTCGTTGGAAACCTATAAAAAATAGACCAAAAATATCTAAACAAAAAGGGAATTTGGACCTCCTATCAATGAATGCATGATATGTATCCAAAACATAATGAAACTGCCACAAGAAAATAACAGACCACCTAATGGATCTAGGTCTCTCCACTAAAGAGTAAACATAATACAATAAAGGGAAACTAATGTGTTTCCCATCACTATTGGAGTGCACCAATCTCATAATCAAAAGAGAGAGGCACATAACTTCCTCTCCACCAAAAGTAGAGATCCTAAGATTCTTGAGAGTACAACTTCATGAGTCATTCCTATGAGACTTGTGTTGTAATAAAGTTTGAAATCTATGTTGTAATTAGATTCATATATTTTTCATGACCCTATGTTGTATTAAGGTCATAGACTTGTGTTTTATAAAGTATGAAACTTATATTGTCTTAAGTTCACATGACATTGTCATATTCGATAGAGATGCTTGTAGTAGGATCTTATGGTTAATATCATGACCTTATGTTAAGGTCTAATACTTGTTGTGTCAAGTACAAAACTTATGGTGTATTAAATTCACATGACTTATGTTGTATTAAGTCTTGAGGATATACTATGTGATGTATAGCTAGTCATGGTCAACAGGTGCTATAAGTATCCTTTAGTAATTAGCAACCCCTAGAGTGATTTACTTTAGCAGGTGACTATATGACCTGGGGTAATACATATGACCATAGGTTCGAAACAATATTATGAGTATGATATGATATATAATTTATGTATGGACCATGCAAAGATAATTAATATAAGCAAAAAGATGGAGAGAGAATTCGAATTACCCATGTTGCCACCAAGTGAACTCAAATTGATAAAACATCAGTTGAGTATTAGTTACAGTAAACAAGTTCAGTTAATTAAGGAATCAACTCCTTAATTTATGCAAGTGGTTGTTGAATAGGACACTGATGGAGAATCAATAGTTCTATTTAGCTACATTCAATTTTGTTTAGTTACATTCAGTTATGTTTAGTTACATTCAGTTATGTTCAGTTACATTCATTTTGTTTTAGTTACATTCACTTCTATTCAGTTACATTCATTTCTCTTAAGTTACATTCAGTTCTGCTCAGTTACATTTAGTTTTGTTTAGTTACACTCAGTTGTAAGTAGTTACACTCAGTTCCATTTAGTTGCATGTAGTTCCATCTAGTTTAGTTCAGTATACTTACTTAACAACTCAGTTAGAGTTAGTTAATTAATGAAAGGCACATATATTCATGTGGGAGATAATTATGGAGTGCCAACCTGGAACCAAGTCAATCGGGGGTGCATGAGTGAAGGTGTTCCAGTATTCTAAGTGATAATAAGTTAATCATGCATGAAACCATTTTGTTTTTGTTTTATCACCTAATTTTACTTGTTATTAAAGTGATATACACTTGGCAAGTTAGATACAATGTTCCATTTTACTCTCGAGTGCTCTCAGAGAAGGCAATATTGTATTGTGTTGTAATCATTCTCTGCCACTTATTAATCATACTCTAAGATTATTTGTTGTGTTTTTTATCCTCCGAATTAGTGGAGGGTTTTCCTAGGGTATTTCTTCTGTTCTATGCTTTGATTTATGTATTTGGAATATTAATGAGATTTATATGCATTGTTATTTTGAAGTGAAGTTTTAAAGTTCAATTATTTTCATATTTTTCTCAATCACTAACATGGTATCAGAGAAACAATGTGCAAGCGATTAGTTTTGAGCAAACACTCTAATCATTCATAAATCTTGAAGCATTGAGCAACTGGAGCTTGAATTTATGGCTTCTATATCCGCTTAACTGGAAGATAAAATCGAAGGAACATATAACTTAAATACATGGAAGGTGAGGGTGATCAATATTCTTCAGGAGCATGATCTTGATTCTTTTATGACCTCCATGATCGAAGAGACCAGTATAATTGCAGGAAGAACAAATTACAAGAAAAATTAAGCAAAGCAAAAGAGGATCATATATGACTATGTGAAGGACAACCTCATGTCGGTGATCACACCATTGAAGAAGACAAAGGAGTGTTTCGAAACACTCACAAATCCTTATGATAAGAAGGACCCTACTCAAAAGATGGCTTTGAAGAACAAGTTACCCAATATGAAGATGGAGAAGGATGAGACTATGGCATCATTCTTCACAAAGATTTGACTAGTGAAGGCTCAACTAGTAAGCATCGATGTGAAGATGAAGGAGGATGATCTTCTACAAACCTCCATCAATGGAATCCCCTCCTCATGAGAGACATTTATTTCTGCGGTAAACAGAAGAGAAGAGAAGACAAACCCAATTTCGAAATACTTTGGCATGATTTCATCCAAGAAGAAGGGCACATCTAGAACAATATGGTGACTAAGTAGGAGAATATTTCCCTCATGACAAGAACCAAGAAAGAAAGAAAACCATTTCCCCCCAAGAACACTTTCTGTGCAGAAGAGAAAGAGATCCATAAAGGTATGGACAAATCAAAACTAATATGTTTGTACTGTAAAAAGGAAGGTCACTTCATATTGGATTGCAATATAAGGAAAATAAAGGAAGAAAGAATTCATGCCTCCTCCACCGTAGAAGGAGGGGAACCTTCTTAAGAGAAATCATCCAAGGAAGAGGATGATCAAAAGGAATATTTTCTTTAGTGAAGAATAGCATTATCTCTTGGTTTCATGGATCCTTATTCCCATGCAGAGACACACTTTCTAGTACATGGATTAAGTTTTCTTTTTGCAGTGTTTAAAGTTGCAGTGAATAAAGAAGGACTCCACCTATCTCCGTAAGGGTGCACAGATCAAGAGGGATCCCACACAAACAGTAAAGATGAGTATATTACTTTTTATTTGCTGTTATAAATAAGATATAATTTTTTTTGTTATGTTTCATTACTGTCATATAGACCTTTGTTCCTACACTTGGAATTGTGTTTAGCATATACATTTCTTTTTCTATCTTTATTGTCATTCCATCAATCTCATGAGTCCAAATTTTGTGAGATGATATAGGAATTATATACAAATTATGTAGGACAAAGATATACTCATATAGTACTGATATAAGGATGAAAACTACCTCCATAAGACATGATATTTAGGGAAGCATGATTGTTTCATAAACTGTGAACATAAGACTACATGATTGGCTAGATAGAGGGCTTCACACTTACCTCATGAGATATGAACATGGGGATGCATATTTATTTTATAAAATGATTTTTTTAGACTGCTATAGGAATGATATAGGGATTCATATCAGCATATAATATTATAATGGGTTATGTTAAACTAGTTGGTCAATAACTATACATAACTATGTAAATCATTATTAGTATATTGCGAGTATTTCATGTTAATAAAATTCATGAGTATGAAATAGGTTCTAACCATTAGAATAATTTTTCTTAGGGAAAATTAATATGCCCTTACCTAAAAGTTAAATAACTAAATGAATGTAGATTCATTCATATGGGTGAGCCTGAAAGAGAACAGTTCGGGAGGTTCCTATGGGAAGAAGACATAATAATGGCTTAATTCTATTCTGATAGATGTGAAGACTCCTAAATATATTATATATTATTTAGATTCTTCCTTCAAATAAGAGATTCATATATAGATGAGCATAATTCTCCATGATTGAGGACCCGGATTATGATTCTCACATTTACATGGTGAGAGGGAGTTGCTAGTCTCTCTAACTCTTGAAGAGCAAGTGTAACTGGTTGATGTACATCTTGTAAAAAGGAGATATGCATGATGCTCATGTTCAAAAAAATCTAAGAACTGTATTCAATAATATTGTTATGATTCTTATGATTAGTAGTGTGGCAGTCACCAGACAAAGATTTTCCTTAGTTAAGGAAAATGTGCAGTAAAAGAGCCTGAAGAGTTTCAAGATGATGGACTACAAATCCATCGCTAGACATATGAAGGTAAATATGAAATTTATAATTCTTATTTCATATTTGGAGGATCTCAAGTTAGTTGAGATGTATTTGGTTAGTCAAAGGTCCTAGGATTTGTTATGTTCTTTGCAGTTTGTACATACACATGTACAAACCATGTGTTGTGGTACCTACTTGGTACAAGTGTATGTGGACTCATATATGTCTTGATCTGTAAAATAGAGTTTCAAAGATATATGAAATATGACAAGTATAGTGATTGACGAATATCACATGTGTTTCTCTAGATAGAATATGTTGAAAAGTAGTAAATATTTTGATGGTTCTAGTTAGTTATATTTGAGACATGGTACATATACACAGATGAGCAACATTTTCATCATTCTTACTAAGCCTCTATCCAAGATAAGCTTGATATAGTACATAAGAAATTATCTAGTTGAAGAGGGAGCATTGATGTGTCTTCATAGGCAGTAGTAGATAAAGTCCCCTCTAGTTAGTGATAGTACATGAATTAGGAAGCCAAGGGTTGTGATACCTTATGGAGAGAATCCACATGAGCAGAGACATGGTCCAAAGTATCAGAGACTATTTATAGTCTGGATTGTTAGAGAATAGTTAAAAGCTCTTGGATATGTAGTTGGGGTGCTGAAAATATAAAGATAAGGATCAATGAGAAAGTGATCATGACTTGAAGAACATCATAGAGAATGGAAAGCTCACAAAGAACTTCTCTATATAGGAGAAGATGCAAGAAATCAAAAAATGTTGAAGAGTGAAAAAAAAGATAAGTCTTTCTTTATGCATGTTATTACACATTTGTTGTATAATGTTGTATGTGATGGATTTAAAATCCATGGTTTCGAGTTTAGAGAAACTTTATTCTAGATTGGATCCATATGATGCTAATTTGTGTAAGTAGTTGATTTGGTCTTTGAGTAGACCTGTTGAATTTTATGCTTACTACTAAGCATATGTTTGACTACCTTTGAGGTACATTATAATAGGCTCTTAATTGTATTTGATACATGGCAGACCTATTATTTGATTGTGCTATCCAGCTATTGTTTTAGAATGAGATAAGCAATGTAGTTTGAGGCTAGTACTACAAAAGCTAAGTGTATTGCAATGAGTATTATAGAAGCAAGATGTATGTTGGAGAGTAATACAGAAGAAAAAAGTATTTTGCATATAGTAATACATACTAAGGAATAGTGTATCTCAGGAAGATACCTACTAGGGTGAAAGACTTGATCCTACAGTCATTAGGTGTTAATAGTCAAGCTTTATTGAAAACCCTATATGTGTTTTATTTGAGATGAAGTTTTACTTCATTCAAAGCCATGGTAATGGATTCTAGTACATAGGTACTGATGAGCAGATTGCAAATTTGTGACAAGCCTCTATTTGTGACAAAGTTCTAACACTTACAAGATAAGATTGGTATGGAAGAGAATGTCTCACTCACTCAGAGGGACTGTTGAGAGTACATCTTCGGGAGTCATTCAGATGGGACTTATGTTGTAATAAAGTCTAGAATCTATGTTGTAATTAGATTCATATCTTCTCCATGACCTTATGTTGTATTAATATCTGAGACTTGTGTTGTATCAATTTTAGAACTTATATTGAATTAAGTTCACGTGACATTGTCATATTTGGGAGAGACGCTTGTACTAGGATCTTGTGGTTAAGATCATGACCTTATGTTAAGGTCTGAGACATGTTGTGTCAAGTCCTGAACTTATGGTGTATCAAGTTCACATGACTTATGTGGTATTAAGTCTTGAGGATATACTATGTGATGTATGGCTAGTCATGGACAATGGTTGCTACAAGTCTCCTTTAGTGATTAGCTACCCCTACAATGATTTAATTTAGCATGTGACTATATGAACTAGGGTAATACATATGACCATAGGTTCAAAACAATATTATGAGTATTATATGATATAGAATTTATGAAATGCATATGGACCATGAAAATATATTTAATATAGGCATAGAGATGGGGAGAGAATTTGAATTTCCCATGTTTCCACCAAGTTAACTCGAATTCATAAGACATCAGTTGAGCATTAATTATGGTAGAAAAGTTCAGTTAATTAAGGAATCAACTCCTTAATTTATGCACAAGGTTGTTGAATATGACATTGATGGAGAAGAACTATTCCATTCTATTACATTCAATTATGTTCAGTTGCGTTAAGTTCTTCTCAGTTACGTTAAGTTCTTCTCAGTTACATTAAGTTTTTTTCAGTTACATTCAGTTTTGTTCAGTTACATTTAGTTATGTTCAGTTACATTTAGTTATGTTCGGTTAAATTTAGTTCTATCCAGGTACACTAAGTTGTATGTAGTTACATTCAGTTCCATTCAGTTGCATGTAGTTCCATCTGGTTCAGTCTAGTACACTCAGTTAACAACTTAGTTAGAGTTAGTTAATTAATGGAAGGCACATATCTTATTGTGGGAGATAATAATGGAGTGTAAACCTGCCACCAAGTCAATGGAGGGTGCAGGATTGAAGGTGTATCAATGTTATAAGTGTTAATAAGTTAATCGTGCATGCAACCATTCTATTTGTGTATTATAACCTAATTTGAATTGTTATTAAAGTGCTATGCACTTGCCAAGTTACATTTGATCTCTACTCTCTGGTTCTCTCGGAGAAGGAAATATGCTATTGTGTTGTAATCATTCTCTGCCACTTGTCAATCACACTCTAATAATTTTTGTTGGGTTTTTTATCGTCCGAAAAAATGGAGGGTTTTCCTAGGGTATATCCTATGTTCTATGGTTTGATTTATGTCTTTGGAATATTGATGAGATTTATAAGCACTGTTATTGTGGAATAAAGTTTTATAGCTCAAGTATATTCATATTTTTCTCAATCACTAACAAAGATTCCCATTGCTCACCTGAAAATCATCAGGATGGACGACCTCATCACTGTTATATCTCATAGATTAATATAACTAAATATATGTTATACCACTAGCTGGGGAATCAGTGAACTGGAGAAAATCCTCCCTTCTCCTGGATATGTGAGTGATGAAATAGATGTCCTCCTCAGTGGGATGAAACCACTTTCTGTGACTAACATGAAATTCCTTCTATGGTAATCTCAGCATCAGATGGACCAATGCAACAATGTCGAGTTTCCCTTTATGGATGTATCCTCTTGATATAACTTCAGGAGGCTGATAACCCTCAAGAGCTATCGAGCAGAAACAATAATGGGTTGAGAATAAAAATCCATATCCCTCTCTCTGGCCTCACAGTCTCTAACCAAGTTGAACTAATCAATATGTGCATGCCCTTGCTGAGCAACTTGTCGCCTCTCATGTATGTGTTTCACATATAACATGAATCAATGTTATAAATATATTTCTAAAAACATGTAATGTTTCATTCAATTAAATTCCTCTTTAATAACATGAATAATTTGTTTTTCTCTCAAAACAATAAATTTGTATTAGTGGTGTTCCCAAATAACAGGGTTGCACTGCACATGGTTATTTTATACACATATTGCACCACCACTTGTGTGTTTATATAGAAAATACATTAACCATGATGATTTATATATACAAACCACATCGTGGATGTATTGATTTTTGTTTAATTCCCTTCTTTTCTAGTGCACCATTTAATGATGAACACACCCGGTAACTCGATGCTCCTATTCTAATGTAGTGCACCATTTCCAATTAGTTAAGTTTTTAAAACCACAGTACCAGTGCATTTTGGGCATGTCATCTCTCCATAAACGAGGCAAACAAGTTGCGGTGTAGTTATGTTTAATGGAAACAATGTCTATGAATTGTATGATGGTTTTAAATATAATCAGTCTGCTAGTTTGAACTTAGCGCACTAGGTAACATTATGCACATATTGTATCAAACCGCACCATTAGGATAGTTTTTTACATGTTTTTGAAAATTCTATTGTCAATCTAGTGTGCATGAATAAAAATGCACCTGTATATTTAATTTTTTTTTTCATCAACACACAATAATCGATGCACTATATTTAACCAAAAGAACTATTTTTATGTTATTTTAAAGTAATAAGGAATGTGTCCACGGTGCACCTAATACACATCAAAGCATCGAGTACCTAGCAAACAGCTTGTCACCACTCATGTCTATATTTCACATATAACATGAATCAATGTTATAAATATATATCTAAAAACATGTAATATTTAATTCAATTAAATTCCTATTTAATAACATGAATAATATGTTTTTCTCTCAAAACAATAAATTTTTATCAATGGTGTGCCCAAATAATAGGGTTAGAGTACACACTGTGATTTTATACACATATTGCACTGCCAACGTTGCATTTATATAGAAAATGGACTAGACACGGTGATTTTATATACAAACCACATTGTGGACGTATTGAGTTTTATTTAATTCCATGCTTTATGGGTGCACCATTTAATGATGAACACACCAAGTAACTCTGTATTCATATTGTGACGTAGCACATCATTTCCAATTAGTTAAGTTTTTAAAACCACAATACTAGTGCATTTTGGACATGCCATCTCCTCGTTAGTGGGGCAGATAAGTCGTGGTGTGGTTATGTTTAATAGGTATACCATCTATGAATTGTATGATTGTTTTTAAATATAAACAGTCTGCTAGTTCGAACTCTGCACACTAGGTAACATAGTGAATATATTGTATCAAACCGCGTCATTAGGATACTTTTTGCATGTTTTTGAAAATTTATTGTCAATCCATTGTGTAAGATTAAAAATGCACCGGTGCGTTTAATTTTTTTTGTCATCAACACACCATAAATGGTGCACTATATTGAACTACAAGCACTATTGTATATGTTAATTTAAAGTAGTTAAGGAATGTTTCCATGGTGCTCCTACAACACATCAAATCAATGAGTACCAATGCACTGAAGTGAGATACGAGCACCGTGGAATTATGACTATAGTGGGTTTGTAAAATATTGATTACCTAAATTGGTGCATTAGAAGAACATTAACGTTCTGGTAATAATTTGGCATTTTAACGAAAAGCATCGAATTTTTAATTTTAATATGTTTGATTTAATATGCGCCGATGCGATCTATACACATATGGGCACCGAATTGTCGGTACCCATAGCTATAGAAACACATCAGTATATAGTTAATTATTTTTAAAATAAATGAATATTACTTTGGTGTGTTGCAAGAACATAACACATCTTATAAGCAGTGTGTTAATTATGTTTGGATCACCTCATTAGCAGTGCTTCCTGTAAAATTTTACAGGGTCCGCCAATTGTCGATGAAATCCAAATGACTTGAACACCGTATGCTAATTTTTTAAATTTTTTGCGAAAAAACATTAAATGATTACTCAATTCGAAAAATTAATCCACTAAAAATTTAAATGATGAAATAACAATTAATTTAGCTGCCAAACCGCACGTCAAGGAGGCATCTTGGCCGTGTATGGAGAATTTTTTTTTCCCACTATTTGTCAAAATTCAAACTTGAGTTATAAACCAATGGGAATGAGCAATGTGTCCACAACCAATGAGGAATGAACACAGGTGGCAAGGTGTTTAGTAGGTGATGTACGACACCGGTCTAGATGGCTCAAAAGCATTGTCAAGGGGTTAAAATGATTTTGAAGCCATGATTTGTTTTCATAAAACTCAATTCTGGTGCGCTTGATAATTATGTATGAATGATACATTTTAGATAATGATAGCAATTCACTTAGGTTTTTAAATAAACTTTAACGTTTTTAAAAATATTTTTATTTTTATTTTTAAGAAAATACATAACGATACTTTTGGTTAAACCACATGCACCAGTGCATTCGTGTCTACATAACACACAAGGAGGTTCATATTAGAAAAATTAACATTTATTTATTTATATTTAATAAAATACATACCAGTTCTTTCAGTTAAATTACAAGCATCGGGGCGTGTCATAATTTCTAACACACCGCATATAGGCTTCTAAACAAAATCTTACGAATATTTTAATAAAATTATAATTTTTTTAATATTTAATACAGTATATTATGGGGTGTTTAGACTTATTAAAACACACCAAGGAGTTTAGGTTTACTTAATGCACCAATTTGGATTTTTTTTCACTTGATGATTTTTTTGGATGTGGTGGAACATGGTATATGAATTCCTAGTGCGTCTGTGTTGTAAACACACTAGTGCATTTGGATAAATTTAAGTGCATGGACAAAACAAACTCCGCTAAAACCTATAAACACTCACCTCTTCTAGTGACCTAGGCTATACATGAATATTTGGACTCTTTTGAGCAAAGAATCCATTATAACCTCCACTACATGGCCTTTTTCTTGTAGTGATTCTTGAAATTCTGGAGATGTTTCAAGTGTTGTAAATGTTATTTTTTAGCACTTATTCTAAAATGTCCCAATACCGATTCTTTCAATGACTTTGACCCCATTTCATTATGCAAAATTTTATATAAAATCATTGCTAAAGTGATTTATAATAGAATCAAGCGCTACCTAGATGAAGGGATTTCAAAAGAGAAATTTGGGTTTTTGAACCAGAGACGAATCTTTGATGGCATCGAAGTTGCACATGAGATTCTTCATACAATTAAGATGAGTAAAATTGAGCCTTGGTTCTTAAAATGGATCTTGTTAAAGCATACGATAAGGTATATTGGACTTTTTTTAGGTTATTAGTTTTCAATGTTGGATTAAGTTTTGAACTTACAGGATGCATCATGGGATATGTCTCTTTGGCTAAATATGTTGTGCTCATCAACAATTCACCGTCGTCTTTCTTTAAGAGATCAAGGGTTCTTCAACAAGGGTGTATTTTTCCTCCCCTATTGTTTTTGTTGGTTATTGAATGTTTGATCAGAGTTATTCTTCATGCAAAGCAAGCAGGGAAGGTTACGAGTATTAAACTCATTCCATCACTATATCATGCATATACTATTTCGAGATGGTGGGCTTATTTTTGGTATCTATAGGTGGAATAAAGGAATTATATTTTTGACATCATTGAACTATTTTTTGTAGCCTCGAGTATGGATATTAGCTCTTGTAAATAAAGTTTCCATTGGTTTGAGACAGATGAACAAGTTTTGGGATAGGTACAAAGACTTCTTCACTATTCTCTACAATCCATTGAAAGTGGTTTTAAGTACCTTGGATACTTCTTTAAAACTAATACCTATTTGATTTAGGATTGGATATGGCTAGTGAATAAGATCAAGAAAAGGCTTTATAACTGGTGCTTTAGGTGGCTCTCCTTGGGGGGTAGGTTGATACTGTTGAAATTTGTCTTATAGAATTCCTCCTTGTACTGGTTGTCACTTGTGAAGCTCGCCCAATCTATTATTAAGAAAATTAAACATAGATTAATTAGTTTCTTGTGGTATGTTAGTTTTACTAGGGAAGGTGTTCATTTTGATTGTTGGAAAAAGATATCAATTCTAAAGGAATTGGGAGGCTACGGTATAAAAAATATCTTTTGGTTTGGCAAAGCATTGGCTATGAAGAACATATGGATGGAATTGGATGGTAGATGTATTTGTAGTGAAATTATAATGGGTAAATTCCCAAAATATCAATTATTATTGGATCATGAAAAATAATAAGAAGGGACACTATGCATCCAATATATGGAGTGGGTAGATAGAGGCCTTTCCATCATTAGGAAATAGGAAATTGGCTTACCTAGAGGGTGGGGAATGGGTTTCAAGTAATTTTGGGATTGGATTCTTATGTAGATGGTGATGTGGGTTATAAACTATCTTTTTCAATTGTTCAAGAGATACCCTCCAAAGGAAATTACTATTTAAACCATGCTAATAAGCAAGTTCAAGATCCTACGGGGTATCACTATTGGAAATCTGTAGATGAATTTAGGTGTAAGAATTATAGTGAAATTGAATGGGATGGGTACATTAAATATATCAATCATAATCATATTAGGCTCAACTATTGTGATGATGAGATTGCATGGTCATGGAATTTATATTATGGTTAAGTGGATAACAATCATAATATAACGTTGTTACATTCACTTGTATAGATCCCATCTTTAAATGGTGACATCCTTAGATTTGGAATGATTTTCTCCATTCAAACTAATTTGTTTATGTTAGATTTATATATAAAATAAGATATTTAATATATATAATTATGTCAAAAGAGGTGTGTTTCGCCCAATTTATTGTCCTCTATATAAAAATGACTCTAAGACTAACAATCAATTGCTTGTTCATTATCCCTGTAATTAGTAGGTGTGGAAAAAGATACTGGAGAGGCTCAATTTTTCTAGCAATTCAGATCAAGTATCTCTTAATGATTGTATACAGTATTGGTTTTCTTCGGGTTCTAAAATTTTTTCTCCTCCTCTATTCTTTATTTGGGGGGTATGGAGATATTGTACTATTCTCTTTTTTGAATATGTAACACACCGATTATTTAATAATTGTTAAAGACTTTAAATAATTTTTTTGATATTTTGAACAAATGAGGTCGAAATAAATGTTAAAGAATTATTATTATTTAAATAATTGAAAACTGAGAGAAATTATAACTACAATAGTCATTAAAAAAGTGTTTACTGACCCACTAGGGGGAATGAAAAATGGAAAAAATTGATGAGTAAAATATCAAGTGATGCAGTAGGCATCTTCCGTAAAATTAGGACGAGACTCCTTGTGGAGCAATAATGAGAAGGTGGCTCATAAATGACCAAAGTCCTATGAAAAATACTTTGAAGGATTGGTCCGATCGAATAAATAGGAGGCTTGTGATGCAGGAGAAATGATATAGATTATGCAGAGAGAGAATGTTCATTACTCAGTCTTTGTCCTTGTGGTTCAACAAACAAGCTCGGGGATTCTAGAGAAAGTGATTTGGCTTCTCTAGGAGTTCGGTTGGGAGGAGCGATAACTTCAGTTTTGTTTTCCCATCAGTGGTGACAGTTTTTTATTTATTAACCTTGTAATGTTAATTTTCTAATTACATTACTAAAATAATGATTATGCTAGTTTTTCTTAATATAGTTTATGTACAGGAATTATAGAGTCAATACCTTAAAAATAGTTGTTCCTATTTTCGTTTATTCATGCATAGAAATAATAGAAATAACAAGCATATTTCATACAAAAAAAATCATTATCAAGCTAGGAAAACCCTATACATAATGTTATAACTCTTATAGGATAAATAACTAATAAACTATAACATTTTTCTTTTAAAATTATACAAAGATAGTAACGAGAGCCGAGAGGCTTCTAATCAAAGTTAAATATATAGTAATTATTATCAATTTATCTAATTAGCAATGCTTATTCTATTATGGTTGGAGCAAACCCCTTTATAAATCCAGATAAACTATAAACAGATTTAAAAACAATAATCTAAACCTAGGGATCAAACAAAATGTACATGCATATAGTTGCAACGAAAAACAAGACTCCAATCGATGGAATGATAGTTATTACAGTCATTCATTAAATCGTAACTAAGTTTCCTTTCAAATTAAATTCTTCATCAAAATGAAGAAAAAACTTCAACTCATATAAATTGTACATTATAACTAAGTCAAGAAGGCCCGAGTACATTTCATAATTAAAACCATATCGTTTTATAAACCATGACATTTATCAAAGTCACAAAACAAACACTTGGTCCATTGATGTGATTGGCATATAAACTTATCTTAAAGATACAGGGGACAAAAATCCCTTTCATTTCCAAACCCAAAGCTTGGTAAATAGTAGATCTCGACCTACCCGTAGTTTGACTAAGGTTACACATACCTTTATTAATTTTAATTTGCAGAATGGATTTCACCATTGTAGACAAGACATGCCAAGGATTTCATATGCACACAAATATCTTAGAGTTAAAATCATTTTAGAGAGAAAATATAATGAAGGTCGAATATGGAAGTCTAGGTTAATATATTTACCTTGAAACAGAGAATTTGAATGCGTGAGAGGGATCTTGAAACCTTAATCCATAACCATAGCCATTTTTGTTTACAAATATGGACCAAAACTTGAGTCATAGAAACTGCTCATTTGCGCAGTCAATGAACCACACAACACCGTTGCAAACATAGAAATTGCAAGATAAAAAAATGACGAAAATATTTCTAAAAAAAACCTAAACCCTAAAACAATGAAGGAAATACTTGCCTTCTGGCATTGTTATTCTTGCAAGAATAAATGGCCATCAATGCGAAGCTAAATCGAAGATTCAAACGGAAGCAATAGTCGAGGTTATCCTCCGTCCACTCTTTAAACTAATTGCGTTTTTAAGTTAAGTTTAACCATACCTGGCCCTTACATTTATTCTGGCATGTCACAGACATGATATAGTTAGAATTTGTTAACCAAAACTTTTAGCTACAAACGCTAACAAATTTGGAGAGATTACCTTCCTAAAGTGTTCAATAGTACCGAGGGTTCTCCTCCTTCACATTCTTCCATTACTCTACCCTTTGCAACAATAGCTTTCTTTCTTAATCCATTTTAAAACTATATTCAAAGAAAAGGAAATCCTACTAAGAGTTTTGTGATTACTATAAGGAAATCTTGGCTCCTCTTCACTGAAGGAAGTTTCGTCACCAATAGCTGAAGGCACAGAAAGAAAAAATTTAACCCTTCCACACAAGGAAACAAAGACAGCTTAGATTTTATGCAAAGGTAAAGAGCTCGACTCAGGTCCAAACCACATTGATACACTTTAAACAAAACCACAAATTTCACACAGTTTCGAGCTGAAAGGAGCAACGTATTCTACATTAAAACTAGAGAAGCATACTGACATCCACACCATGAGGTTTCTTAAAACTTAACAAAGCATAACTCTCATTTAGGAGGTCTAAAAAAAAAAAACAAATAACCAACACAATGGCCAAAGTGTCAAGTTTCACGACAGTATAAATGTGTACATGTTTTAACAAACCTTGTCATAAACCCCAAAAACCACATCCAACATTGTAGAGTGCAATTAGGTTACAATTCGAGGGATAGGATGTGTTTCCTTTTATTAATAACACTTAATATCTGCTATGGCATTAAATGTTTCCAAAGATGTGCTTTCAACTCTCAAGCCATAGGATGGACAACGGAAACCTCCTTTTAAACCTTGTAACTCCCTTGCATTATGTTATCCATCGCTTTATGATTTTTCCAACTTAGGATATTTATTGGTAAATTCCATCACATGTTTGGTATATATTGTAGGAATTAAACAATATTGAATCAAGACTCACTTAAACATTGATAAAGGTATACTTAAACCTTATCATTTTAAATCTAGATGCAAATGCTTGTTTCAAAAGTATTCGAAGGCTTAGGACAAGGGTCCAAGTATTGGGGTATAAATATTATGATATAAAAGGACATAGTGAACAATGAAGGACATAGTGTAACCAAGTAATTATAGGATAACAGGAAGTTACAGCTAAGAGTAATTGAGATACATTTATTTTTTATTTTTTATTTTTTGCATTTTAAGAGCTGTGACATAATATGTCCCCTTTCATACTGGCAAAGTATGCTTGAGTGAATATGGGATATTCCTTTATTATGACATGAATGTGGAGGTTAAAGCTCCAAATATTATTACTACTCCCTCATTTCATGGTGATGATCTAATTGGGTATTTTTCTAAGGCTATGTTAAATTTTCATATGCTAAGCTAGATCATTAGTATTTCATTTCGAATTCATAACAAAAGCATATAAACAGGATCACTGAAAGATAGACAAGCACACCCATACAAAAGGAGAACACAAATATTTATCCTAGGAAAACCCTAAAGGGAAAAACCCAACAAAAGCTTCGTCAATATAGATGCCCCAAAAGATAAAAGATAAAACCAACAAGGATATCAAATCCTGATCCTCCTCCTTCTCCAGCTACTTCTCTTCTCCACTAATGCGCTACACAAGTGAGAGTGTGCGTGTCTCAAATGAGGAGCACCACACCTCTATTTATATTCATCCGTTCACTTGAATTAACTCATCTGACATGTAGGCTCGAGTTAATCATGTAGGCTCAAGTTACACATGTAGGCTCAAGTAACCACACTGGGGTGCTAATGACCCACCTTTACAAATAGAGGGGACAACCTCATGACTCTTATTAGTTCTTCCGATTATAAGCATCGGGGTACAAGATAATACAAGTGGTTCTCCCGGTAGGACCATCGGGGAACACAAAAGATACATATAGAATATTCTTCGAAGTTACAATATTTCAACACTCCCCCTTAATGAGAAGGGTATTCTACAACAACATCAACAACAACATCAACAACAACAATAGTAGGAGAGGACATCATCAACATCATCAGGGTAACACATCTATAAATCATTGGAAGCTTTTCAACATCATATAGTCTTCATCTTCAATATTTGACGACAACAAATATTTAATCAACATCAGCATCTGTTGACCTTTTGACCAGCAACATCTTCAACACTTTGATCTTTCGATCAGCAACATCTTCAGTACTTAGACCTTTCAATCAGCAGCAACATCTTCAGCACTTTGACCTTTCGATCAGCAACATCTTTGGCACTTTGACCTTTTTATCAGTAACATTTTCAGCAACATCTTCAACACTTTGACCTTTCAATCAGCAGCAACATCTTCAGCACTTTGACCTTTCGATCATCACCAATATCTTCAACATTTTGATCAGCAATATCTTCAGCACTTTGATCTTTCGATCAACAAAGAAATCTTCAGCATTTTGACCTTTCAATCAGCAACATCATCACATTCTGATTAGTAACATCGTGATCAGCACCATCATCATACTTCAACTCTTGAACAGAATCATCATCATCATATTCTGATCTTTTATCAGTATGTCGTCATCATCACATACTGATCATCATCATCGTCACACTCTGATATTTCGATTATTACATCATCATCATCATACTCTTGATCGTTCGATCAGTACATCATCATCATACTCTGATAGTTTGATGAGTACATCATCATCATCATAAAAACATCATCATCATGAAAACATCAACATCATCAAAACATCATTATGATCAAAACATTCAACATCATCAAAACATCAAAATATCATCATCATCACACTCTGATCTTTCGATCAGTACATCATCATCATCATAAAATCATTATCATCAAAACATCAACATCATCAAAACATCAACGTCATCATCATCAAAACATCAACATGATCCTTCCTTTCGGAATTACGGGATCAACATGTCTGTGGTACTCAGACGATCCTTCCTGTCAGAATTATAGGATTTAGGTCTTTACGGAGTTACTAACGATCCTTCCTTTCAGAATTACAGGATCAACACATTTGTGGAGCTCAGATGATCCTTCCTTTCAGAATTATGGGATCAAGTCTTTACGGAGCTACTAATGATCCTTCCTTTCGGAATTATGCGATTTAGGTCTTTACGGAGTTGCAAACAATCCTTCCTTTCGGAATTACGGGATCAACACATTTGTGGTACTCAGACAATCCTTCCTATTGGAATTACGGGATCTACACATCTGTGGAACTTAGACAATCCTTCCTGTTGGAATTACGGGATCAAGTCTTTACGGAGCTACCAACGATCCTTCCTTTTAGAATTACAGGATTTAGGTCTTTACGAAGTTACTAACGATCCTTCCTTTTGGAATTACGAGATCAACACATCTTTGGAACTCAGACAATCCTTCCTATTGGAATTATGGGATCAATTCAATGATCCTTCCTTTCGGAATTACAGGATTTAGGTCTTTACGGAGTTACTAACGATCCTTCCTTTTGGAATTACGGGATCAAAACAGGTGTGGAACTCAGACAATCCTTCCTCTAGGAATTACAGGATCAACACACATTCTCGGATACTGAAGTCACCAGATCTGTTCTAAACTGAAGTTCAAGGATGATACAATCTTGCCACCTTCTCGATGACCGAAGTTTATCGGATCCGTTCTAAACCGAAGTCCAAGGATGATACAATCCTACCACCTTCTCGATGACTGAAGTTCATCAGATCCATTTTGAACCGAAGTCCAAGGATGATACAATCCTACCACCTTCTCAATGACCAAAGTTCACCAGATCCATTCTGAACCGAAGTCCAAGGATGATACAATCCTACCACCTTCTCGATGACCAAAGTTCACCGGATCTGTTCTAAACCAGAGTTCAAGGATGATACAATCCTTCCACATTCTTGAGGACCGAGGTCACTGGCTCACTTCAAGGCAAGTGCCCAGGGATGATACAATCCCACTGCAACATCATTACTCCCCCTTTTGGGGAAGGTCTTTTCGAACCACACCAAGCTTGCCTCGAAAGTGTTCGAACTTTACTCGAAAAATAGGTTTCGTCAACACATCATCATCTAAACTATCATCATCTACATCTTCAGTATGTGGATACTGAACTATCATCATCTGTATCTCCAGTATGTGAATACTGAAAGCATCACCACCTCTATATTCAATATAGAAATATAGAATCACCATCATCTGAATCTATAGTATGTAAATACGGAAAAATCATCTATATCTTCAGTATGGGAATACTGAAATCATCATCATCTCTATATTCAGTATAGAAATATTGAATCACCATCATCTGTATCTATCTTCAGGTCAAAGGGACCTGATATCAGCTTCTAAAGCCATATGGCTTCACAACTTAGTAGAGCAATCTGCTATGTATTCTACTTTATCCGTGCTAAGAGAAACACTAGACTATTTCCTGTTAAACCATGAACTCATAACAAACCCAAAAGCATCTACCTGATGTGCTTTTCTTGTCTGATATACTTCCAGCTCAATCTGCATCTGTATAGCCATACAATCTGTAGTCATGGTTATAGACCAAAGTCTATAGTCCCTTTCAGATATCTCATCACATGTTTTGCATCTACTAGGTGAACCCGTCTTGGTTGAACAAGATATTGACTTAAGGTGTTCATAGAAAAACAAATGTCTGGTCTGTTATTTGATAAGTACATCAATGACCCAATGATCTATCTATAATGAGTCACATCCACTAACTCTGAATATTCATCAGCTAACAGCTTCAGGTTGGAGTCCATGGGTGTGGCCATGGCTTTGCATTCCAACATATTGAATCTCTTCAATATCTATACCGCATACTTTCCCTGGTTGAGGAAGATTCCTTCTGAACTTTTCCATACTTCCAGACCTAGGAAATAATGCATTAACCCAAGGTCTTTCATCTCAAATTCTTCTGCTAGTTTCTTCTTGCTTTCCATGATCTGTTTCTCATTCTGTGTCAAGAATAAGTCATCCACATATAATAACAGGATGGCGGGTTCTTCTTCTACAACCTTGTAGTAAAGGTTAGGATCGACTTAACTCTTGGAAAATCCCATGCTCATCAAGAAACTATCTATTCTTCCATACCAAGCTCTGGGAGCTTGCTTCAGGCCATAGAGGGCCTTCTTCAACTTGCATATGTGATTCCATCTGTCTTCAACTTCAAATCCTTGTGACTCTTTGATGTAAAACTCTTCCTCAATCATTCCATTAAGTAAGGCTTGTCTTTACTTCATCACGGAAGAAACTACCAGGATAGTTCTGAAGAAAGTGTACCTTATTTCCTGGAGTAATTGTCTCTTTAGAATTAATTCCCTCTTTCTGATAGAAACCTCTAGCCACAAGTGTTTCCTTAGTTCTATCAGCAACATATTTTATCTTGCAAATCCATTTGGAAGATACCACATTTTTGCTTTCTGGTTTGAGTACTATATCCCAAACATCATTCTAGTATTCTTTCATCATAACATCTTCCATGAGTTCGTCTTGTCAGGTCATCAACATATCCTAGTCTTCTGCATTCAACCTTGAAGGTTGGAACCCACTTTACTCTTGGTAAAGTCTTGATCCATCACAAAGCTATCCATCATGTCGTACCATGTTGAACTTAGATATCTTCTGTAGTCACTCCCCCTAGAGTGGAGCATCATCTTCCCTCTTCATTCTGTACAGGTGGTTCTATGCTTGATATATATTGGTCAATAGAGTATGTCATGTCATGGTCTATTCTTTCTGAGGCAAATCACGAACCTTGCTTTGTACACTTGTTCTTGTAGATACATATGGAGGAGTCTCGAAATCATATCGTATACATCATTCCCCATGATCAACTATTATTATTTGATCATAGCTTCTTTCATAGCATTCTTTTCTTCATCTTGAGTTATCTCTCATACCCATGGTGGTATTCATCCTTCGAGGTGGATCTACCACTCTCTGAAGCTCTTTCTTCCGTCATGGTGTCTCTGACCCTGGGAGTTTCAGATTTTATTGTAGTGAATCTTGAATTGTCATCACTTATTCTATTATTATAATATTATATAATACTAATATAATAAATTAGTATTATATATTATGGCCAGCATATATTTATCTTAAATGGAGATTTATTTATCAAGTATTTAGAAGGGTCCAATCTTTTGATGTGTGTTTTTTTTAATCTTAATGTAGATAAATTTGATCCTTCTTTTGTTTGATAGATTTGGGTTTAAGTTTTTTTTATGCAAGGCTAATTTTTAAATTATTTTCTGTAATTTTTTTATTTATGAGCCTACATGTATTTTTTTAAGTTATTTTTCCATACTTTTCCTTAAAGCAACTCCCTCCTTTGAGTGCAAAAAAGACTTGGCTATTTTTTTTAAGTTCTATTTTTTTTATATAAAATGAAATCATATATATATATATATATAT